>OY759265.1:6672337-6684837 GCA_963662155.1 Lamellibrachia columna
CATCTCCCCCTCCTCCCCCTCCTCCCGCTCCTCCGCCGTTCTCCATTCACTCCCTCCCAACCCATCTCCTCCCTCCTCCCGCTCCTCCGCCGTTCTCCATTCACTCCCGCCCAACCCATCTCCCCCCTCCTCCCGCTCCTCCGCCGTTCTCCATTCACTCCCTCCCAATCCATCTCTCCCTCCACTACACACCTCAATCTTTCTTATATTCCCTTTATCATGTTCCTCTCCAACCCCTTCCCAGCTCCTCTTTGCTTACATATCTCCTTCCCAGTACTACCTTCCCTTTGTACCTTCCCTCTGTCGTATCATTGTTGTAATGGGAGTCTCCATGACCATTTATTTCTGTTATATATATATATATATATATATATATATATATAACATTGTATAAATGTTGTATACCAACTGGTCACAATAGAAGAGGCCGAGTCATATTCACTGCAGTGTTATAATGTTCTCTAAACATATCCACTGCAATGTTATAATGTTCTGTAAACATATCCGCTGCAATGTTATAATGTTCTCTAAACATATCCACTGCAATGTTATAATATTATCTAAACATATCCGCTGCAATGTTATAATGTTCTCTAAACACATCCACTGCAATGTTATAATGTTCTCTAAACATAACCACTGCAATGTTAAAATGTTCTCTTATCATAAAAAACACCCTGCTGTCGTTCCACGCGAGCATCCACAGGACAAATGCTTGTCACAGTGGTTTTTTGTGTCCGTTTAGCGCCAATTTGCGACGTCATATCAACGTCAACTCTGACTCATTGAGCGTCACGCACAATGCCAGTCACTAAATGGCGTTCTTTGTTGTGCAAACGTGCTCATTATCGTGTGAGTGATGCTCTTTGTCGTGTCGACGTTTGTACGTTTGCTAAGATCGATACTGCCCATAAATCGCCTGTGTATTTATGTCTAGATTAATGCCCAACGAACAGCTGTATCACGGGACGTCAACTATCCATTACAATAACTGCGCGTGTCGCGAATAATTCTATCCCAGTAAATCTGATTTTCTATCACATCAAATGAATGACACTTGTCGCAGATCAGTGATATAAAACACAAGTCTGTTTACAACAATACAACAACATCAGTATGACGCCATCTAAGACATATGACGCCATCTAAGACATATGACGCCATCTAAGACATATGACGCCATCTAAGACATATGACGCCATCTAAGACATATGACGCCATCTAAGACATATGACGCCATCTAAGACATATGACGCCATCTAAGACATATGACGCCATCTAAGACATATGACGCCATCTAAGACGTATGACGCCATCTAAGACATATGACGCCATCTAAGACGTATGACGCCATCTAAGACATATGACGCCATCTAAGACATATGACGCCATCTAAGACATATCGTTTGAAGAAAATAACCGCCCACAAAAACGCCAAAGCAGCTGTAGAACGTATAGCTGGAATAAAACTGTAGAATGTATAGCTGGAATAAAACTGTAGAATGTATAGCTGGAATAAAACTGTAGAATGTATAGCTGGAATAAAACTGTAGAATGTATAGCTGGAATAAAACTGTAGAACGTATAGCTGGAATAAAACTGTAGAACGTATAGCTGGAATAAAACTGTAGAATGTATAGCTGGAATAAAACTGTAGAACGTATAGCTGGAATAAAACTGTAGAATGTATAGCTGGAATAAAACTGTAGAATGTATAGCTGGAATAAAACTGTAGAATGTATAGCTGGAATAAAACTGTAGAATGTATAGCTGGAATAAAACTGTAGAACGTATAGCTGGAATAAAACTGTAGAATGTATAGCTGGAATAAAACTGTAGAATGTATAGCTGGAATAAAACTGTAGAATGTATAGCTGGAATAAAACTGTAGAATGTATAGCTGGAATAAAACTGTAGAACGTATAGCTGGAATAAAACTGTAGAATGTATAGCTGGAATAAAACTGTAGAATGTATAGCTGGAATAAAACTGGTTTATAACGAACTATGGAAACACAAACTGGATGCTATGGTCACATCATCATAGAAGAAGGAATTCTAAATGGTAAGTATTGAAGAGATGGTGGAGGATAAAAGGAAGATCAAGAACCACTTGGACAACTGCAAGGCCAGGAAGAGGACGAAATACAATGACCTAATCAGAACATCACAAAATAGACATGAGTGGTCATCCAAGATAGCCGTCCTCCCGCGAGGATGTTGTAAATACAACCGAACACGTATACAGGTCATAATGTGTATGGATCATAAATTTGGTAGCTAAAAACGTCGTAGTGGCGGAACCTGTCACACAACATATGTTGACATAATAATGCTGAACTTGTCACAAAATGTATCATATATGACGTGGACTTGTCACTTGTCACACAACGTATAACATATGGCATGGTAATGTTGGACTGGAAAGTAATCATGTTTAGAATATTGTATAAAGTGTTATTATTTATTATATGGTATTAAAGTTCCCTCCTCAATTCGATTTTTTTCAGAATCATTTCGCGAAAAATCGAACTTATCTATGGTGCCCACGGTACACTACATGCATGCTAGCTTGTTTGTGCAAATATGTTATTTAGTATTTATGAAATCATCTGACAAACTACGAAATTATGTTCTACTAGGCCCAGTCGTAATCCGGCGAAAAAGGGCAAAAGTGGCCCCGTCTGTATACACTATGACCCAAGGCTAGTCACATTTATCCATTCTAACGATCAAAGTAATGTTTTCGATGAGTTTAGCAAAGGTACTCGCTGTTCTGTTACACTCAATGCACATATTACTAAATTTGGCCGATTACCCAGAAATAAAAGTAAATTAATATAAAATGAAAGTTAATATTTAAATTTTTTTTATTTTTAAAATCATTTAGACAAAAAACGTGGGTGTCCCGTGCAATTTTTTTTATATCTTACACAGTAACAGCCGCGTCACCTACAAAAACAGCTAAATACTTACTGTGATCATAATCAGTCATAACACTAGATTTATTTACTATTCAAAGTTAAAGTTTGCAAGATTATTGCATTTTTTTGATATGTTCATAGGGGTATATAATAGAAAGCATAATATATCAAACTCACATAGCAAAAATGTTAACATTAATTAATTATGTTTTATTAAGTCACGGTAAGGAGTAACACCACTTCAGTAAAACTTGGCCAAGATGTTCGTTTATTATATTTATTCATAAAAAGGCAAAAATGGGGTTTCCATGCGACATTTTTAAATATCTGACAGAGTAACAACTTCCTCAGCAGTAAAATTAGCAAAAAAATTACCAAAAGCCAAAATTTTGCCCACAAGCTGTAATGTAATTTCAGTAAAAGTTGGCCGAAATTTTTATTTATTATTCATCTCTATATGCATAGAAAAAACAAATGAAGTGCCCGTCAAAAAATCACCCCCCTCGCCGATGGCGGGGGGGGGAGTGCGCTCCACTGGTAGTACGTTAAATGTATACTGTTTTCAGTTATAAATTAACGTTCTTTTACAAAGAAACGGGTATCATTTGTGTTTATTATTTGCATAAATGACGTAGTTTCAATCAACAGTATACCTTTTGTATTGATTTCAAGTTACACCAACGATGCGCAGTAATTTCAAAGTACATTAAACTATTCACGCAATTGAAATTTGAACGGCGCCACGACTATACGACAAGGCTTTCATAGTCCTGAAGCCATGCATGACACACACTCGACGCTGTTAAATATTTGATCGGTCGCTGTTACGAGCCCACCGCACAGTTTTGTCGTATCGATCCAGAGCGATGACCCTCAGCTAGTGTCGTCGCTGATTAGATCCGCGAAATGTCGCCGGCCACGTCAGGCGCACGATCGGAAGTTTCTTCTAACGTGGAAGCGTCCGTGCGAGAGAGATCCCCAACCACGACACCCGAAGGAATACTATCATTATATGTGACTGAAATGTCACGTGCACATTTTTTCATTGAATTGCGAAATTACGCCCTTAATTGTACCAATTCAGATGCATACGACAACCTGTGCGCATATTGTATCGAGCCAATTATTGGCAAATATAATTATGACCAAATTAGTACCTACTTGCTGTAGAACAGTAGTGGGTGGGATGAGAGGGCGTCTTGATTTAGTCGCTTGCCAACCATTTCTTACTGATTACCAAGTACGTTTCACTGAAACACCATTTATTAACATTACATGCTTGGATTTTGCAGGTCGAATTAGCATCTAGTCTCTACCTCGCTACCAAAGACTCATTGGCGCCACGCGGTGCAGGCCACTATGAGCGCCACTTGGGTGGTGCCACCGCCACATGCAGCTCAGCTTCAGATGAGTGAGTTACATGTTACGACAAAGCAAAGACAAACGCAATGGTAGTCGTGTTGTTGGTCCATCTCCTCGTCGCGGTCGCTGTGACGACAGCATGCGAGTTCCCCGACTTCGTCCAGTCTCGTCGTCCTCACGCCAAGCGGCGAGAGTGGTCCCGTCAGGTCGCCAGCGGCAGGGGACAGTCACTCATCGTCAACTTCTACGGCGATGTAATGCAGTCCTTAGTTATCGATACAAACGACACGTTCTCACGAGAATGTACGCTCGAGATCTCGCCCGGCAGTTTCCTGTGTGCGGGCAGAAACGGCCCCCAAGGCCGGATTTCGTTCTTGTGCATGCGCTTCCTGCGGAGAAGCGACGACGTCATCCAAGTGATGTTCTCGCGTCTCAGTGCCAAGGAGGACCCGCATCTGTGCAGCGATACGTCTCTGAGTATGGACGACTGGCCGCTCATCAACAGGGCAAACTTCTTCTCTAGCTCTGAGACGTGCCCCCTAAACGGGGGCTTCAATATGTGGGTGTTTGACCGTCAGAAGGACAAGGGCATCTGCGACGCCTACACGTGAGTTGGCCTTATTTGTATACTATGATTATTGAAATATGTATTCGCGATATAGGCAAGTGTAAATCATGGTGTATCATTCAATAAATCACATTTATCAACTATGCGATCCCTAGCAGGGTATGACATTATAGGGCCTATCTTACAGGCATATGCATTGCTTGTGTACATTCAAATCTACACATAAATCTATATAGCCTTAACCTATGCACACTTACGGTCACTTCTCTCCAGCGAGCCTTTAAGGAGTTATACATGTGAGTTTAATCTGGACGCATGACATGTTTACACTAATTGTAAACGAACTTTACAATCAACAACGTCTACAATCTAAAATGCTTCGTCTTTCATATTCAGCGGCAAAACACGACTAGAGAGCGAGTGTACGAAGGGTGAAGGGATGTACTTCCTGTTCAGGCACGACAACTGCGTGCCTCATGGACTCCACATGGGCAAGACACAGCACGTTCACTGCATGGGCAGTTGGCAGGACTGCTCATACACCTTCGTCGTGCTACGTCACCCGAACGCTGAGCACGCCTGGTGCTTGCGATACTCGACTCTTGGTGGTCACGAGTTTGTTGGACAGTTATTTCGCGACGTCCACTGCGATCGTCGCGCGGAGCTGGACGGTGACTATTTGTCGCTGTCCATCCGGAGAGACAAGTCACCGTCAATGACGTCACTGTGCATGGATGACTACGAGGCGTGTTCATACTGGGGCAATCCGTGCAGCCATACAGTGATGCAGGTACGTCGGGGGCAGTCCGTGCGACTGGATTCGCAGTTCCGTGAGTCAGAAAAAGTAGTATTTGTTTCTGGATAGCGTATCAAAAATATATCACGTATTGTCATTGCTAGTAAAACTCCCCTCCCCAGTCACCCTTCTCTGTCTGTCTGTCTGTCTGTCTCTGTCTGTCACTCTCACTCTCACTCATTCTCCATCTCTCTCATTCTCTCTATCTATCTATGTCTCTTATTTTCTCTCTCACTCATTCTCACTCACTCACTCACTCACTCACTCACTCACTCACTCACTCACTCACTCACTCACTCATTCTCTCTCTCTCTCTCTCTCTCTCTCTCTGTCTGTCTGTCTGTCTGTCTGTCTGTCTGTCTCTCTCTCTCTCTCTCTCTCTCTCTCTCTCTATATATATATATATATATATATATATATATATATATATATGTATGTATATATATATTTATATATATATATTTATATATATATATATATATATCTTTTCTATAAAAAAAACATGTACTTTAGTGCGTTTTTTTTTCGAAATAAAGGGTTAATTTTTATCACCGTTACGATGATACGTCCCCCTTTTGTGAGAGAATGCGGGGACCGGGGTTGTACCTACTCGACAGATCACGACTGAATGTTGACCCGGGCCTCTCCGGTCGCAGCTGACGTGTTCCAAGAAGTGCGGCGTCTGCGACAGTTCCCGACCCGCTCCGTGTGCCCTGCCCCAGAGGTCGCAGGGCTCGTGGCTCGACGTGTCCAACCCGGACAGCAACGTCACCCTCATCCGCATCATGAACTCGGGTAAGACAGAGCACGCCAATCTGTAATCGTACAGTAGGTTTGTAAGACTTTTAATGGCTTCATGCCCAGTCACCTACAGTTCGCTACTAGCAGCTACAATTAACCTGTCCGATAAACAACACATAACAATAAATGTCCACTATTCATCCAATATGTCTTAAAGCACTTTAATTACCACATAGTATTAGCCCCCTATTCATGTATGAGTTTTACAGCAATTGAGCACAATACGGAATTTAACACCGATAAATTCACCCATTGAGAGCGTAATAAACGTAAAATAACCTCCTCGGAGTACTTTCATTGAGAGCGTAATAAACGTAAAATAACCTCCTCGGAGTACTTTCATTGAGAGCGTAATAAACGTAAAATAACCTCCTCGGAGTACTTTCATTGAGAGCGTAATAAACATAAAATAACCTCCTCGGAGTACTTTCATTGAGAGCGTAATAAACGTAAAATAACCTCCTCGGAGTACTTTCATTGAGAGCGTAATAAACGTAAAATAACCTCCTCGGAGTACTTTCATTGAGAGCGTAATAAACATAAAATAACCTCCTCGGAGTACTTTCATTGAGAGCGTAATAAACGTAAAATAACCTCCTCGGAGTACTTTCATTGAGAGCGTAATAAACGTAAAATAACCTCCTCGGAGTACTTTCATTGAGAGCGTAATAAACGTAAAATAACCTCCTCGGAGTACTTTCATTGAGAGCGTAATAAACGTAAAATAACCTCCTCGGAGTACTTTCATTGAGGGCGTAATAAACATAAAATAACCTCCTCGGAGTACTTTCATTGAGAGCGTAATAAACGTAAACTAACCTCCTCGGAGTACTTTCATTGAGAGCGTAATAAACATAAAATAACCTCCTCGGAGTACTTTCATTGAGAGCGTAATAAACGTAAACTAACCTCCTCGGAGTACTTTCATTGAGGGCGTAATAAACATAAAATAACCTCCTCGGAGTACTTTCATTGAGAGGGAAAGAAAGCAAAAAAGGGCAAGTTCACAGTTTTATATTAGCTTATAGAAGTGACTATTAACATTTTGTTTTGGAATACAATTTTCTGTAAAACATTGAAGTACCGTACATTGCCTAATAGAGGTGGCGTAAGCTTACCTTTAGTATGCCTATTCATCGTGTTGCTATCAGTAACTTGATCAAGCAAAAGGAATGTATAAATTGTTATGGATTTAAATTAAATTAAAGCAAAGACGAAGCATAATAGTCATAATAATATAACAGTTTTCTTATTCATTTGCGTATATCAACTTGATGAATAAAAAAATATATATTGTAATCAGACCTGGGGCCAAAGTACTCGATACTCGTGTACTCGAGTACATTTTTGAAATACTCGTACTCGTAGAAATTATGGTCAAGTATTCGTACTCGTGTTCAATGTATTCAGATTTTACGAGTACATTACAAGTACATCTGAGTACTTTTTGAATGATATTGTGAAAATTATTTTATTTCTTATTTTGTTAAATCATTTACAACTACAACAATAATTTCAAAAAGTATGGTAGCAATTTTTTTTTACCTGCACATGAATATATATGAGTTATATATGTTTTCTAATACAGGATGATTAAAAACACTTTTATTATGTCAGTTCTGTTGCAATAACCATGCAATAACCATGATGAGCAATGTAATAACTCCTGATTTGTAATAATTGTTATTGTTACATTTAGTAGATGTCGTTTAATTTTTGCTTGGTACTGATGAGTTTTCACAAATTCACACTTTTTTGCACATTGAATGCACTGAAGCCACTAAGGCTTCGCTTCAAGAGGCAACATCTTTTGATTTTTTTCCAATCAGAAACTCCGAGTTCATATCCATAGTTGTACTAGTTGCCAGACCAGGCCATAATCCTTGTGTTTGTTTAATTAAGCCAGGAAGTCCAGTAAGCCCATAATGAAAGGGTCATTCATCAGTTAGCCATAAAATGCCTTTGTTGCTCTTACAAGTGACAATACTAAGTACTGCTAACTGAGTCTTCTTCTGAAGAAGTTTGGTGTCTCAAGTCACACAACCTGCATCAGTATTGATCAGTATTGTCTGGTGTCAATTTGTAGTGCGGTTAAAGTACAAAGGGGATATTGAGCCCTGGACATTGGCAGGTGCTAATCCACCCTCTCAGCAAACATTAGTTGTGGACTTGTGGTCACTGCCAGCCACAACATGCCTAACAGTGTTCATTGTTTCATACATCATATATATTTAATGGTTCTATTTCTTTATTTCTTTTCTCTTATGTTGTGCTATAAAATGTATTTTGAAAAGTATTTTCAATTTAAATATATTTTAACCCATATTTGAATGCATACCCTGAACATTTGCATTTGAATGCGAATCGCACCTTTGAATGGAATGCAACCCCCAGTTTGGTCCCAAACATAAATAGGATTTTTTAAAGTTTTCCTCATAAGAAAGTCTGATCAACTGTCGTTGCATAATCAACTCTACCTGAATTATATAAATTAATTCACAATGTTTATTTTTAAAATACATTATTATTACTATACAGAGTTACTATAATATCATACAAGATCAGTTTTTAACAATGTACTCATACTTGTACTCAGCCATCACCAATGTACTCGTACTCAGCCATCACCAATGTACTCGTACTCAGCCATCACCAATGTACTCGTACTCAGCCATCACCAATGTACTCGTACTCAGCCATCACCAATGTACTCGTACTCAGACATCACCAATGTACTCGTACTCAGCCATCACCAATGTACTCGTACTCAGCCATCACCAATGTACTCGTCCTCAGCCATCACCAATGTACTCGTACTCAGCCATCACCAATGTACTCGTACTCAGCCATCACCAATGTACTCGTACTCAGCCATCACCAATGTACTCGTACTCAGCCATCACCAATGTACTCGTACTCAGCCATCACCAATGTACTCGTACTCAGCCATCACCAATGTACTCGTACTCAGCCATCACCAATGTACTCGTAGTCGTACTTAACTCATGAAAATGTACTCTGCTTGTAATCACATCAAATTGTGCAAATATGTGAAATGCATCATATGAAAGAGAGTTCGTCTGATAAGGTATATTTCACACAATAAGTACCATTTAATAATGTTCTCTATTAACAAGTGATATCGTATTATGTCCTACTGCGATCACCCGTATGTATCTGTGTCGTTATGTCAACAACATTTCAGACGTATGTCAGTTCAAAGACGCAGCGACCAACATCACAAGCTTGGATGTGACTTCGTCGTACTTTGTTCAAACCAATCGGTGTTAACAAAATGATTACTTTGCGAGTGAATGTCGTCAGGGCGCGAGTTGTCTCACTCGCCGCCCGCCTGTTAATGTCGTCAGGGCGCGAGTTGTCTCACTCGCCGCCCGCCTCTTAATGTCGTCAGGGCGCGAGTTGTCTCACTCGCCGCCCGCCTCTTAATGTCGTCAGGGCGCGAGTTGTCTCACTCGCCGCCCGCCTCTTAATGTCGTCAGGGCGCGAGTTGTCTCACTCGCCGCCCGCCTCTTAATGTCGTCAGGGCGCGAGTTGTCTCACTCGCCGCCCGCCTCTTAATGTCGTCAGGGCGCGAGTTGTCTCACTCGCCGCCCGCCTCTTAATGTCGTCAGGGCGCGAGTTGTCTCAATCGCCGTCCGCCTCTTAATGTCGTCAGGGCGCGAGTTGTCTCACTCGCCGCCCCCTCTTAATGTCGTCAGGGCGCGAGTTGTCTCACTCGCCGCCCGCCTCTTAATGTCGTCAGGGCGCGAGTTGTCTCACTCGCCGCCCGCCTCTTAATGTCGTCAGGGCGCGAGTTGTCTCACTCGCCGCCCGCCTCTTGATGTCGCCCGACCTCTCATATTCATAACACGGTCGTATGTGTGATCTATTACAGAACCCAATCCTGCTACAGGAGTGACCTCAGTCCACAACCTGTTCAGAAAGAGGGTCTAAAGCATAGTTTAGACTTAAAGATAAGATAAACGATCAACACCACTTTATTGGCAACACAACTGAGTTGGATTCACATAATTATACAGTCAATAATATAGCACATGTAAAGGTCGTACAATAATCATATATTCCCTGTCAAGTTATATTGCGCAGTAGATATAATATTATTTACCTTGTGCACCCGATTATGTATTGCTAGTTGTATAAATCCCATGGTATTCAAGAGTTATTGGCAAGGTATGCGTAATGTTGTGTCTTATATCATAATCTTTTGTCAGGTAGGAGACGATCCAGTTTGTGTGAGATTACTTCCATCTTGTTAAAATATCGCTCACACAGACAGTCCGGCCTTTCCTTCAAAGTGTGTAGCTTGTCACTTGGCCAATGCCTACTCGTTTTAACTGGTACAACATATTTTTCCCCCAATTTTTTCATTATATTCTCCACATGCTTTTTCCATATCAAATCATGAGAAACTGTAACATTTCTCTTACAGTAGCTGGAGTCGCTGTGAAATGGAAGACAGTCCTATAAGATTATTTTGATATGGAAATCCTGATTTTACAAGAGATTCACAGACCGAAAGTTACCATAAAATGTACTTAGAAAGGGGTTAAAGGCACGCACGCACGCACGCACGCACGCACGCACGCACGCACGCACGCACGCACGCACGCACGCACGCACGCACGCACGCACGCACGCACGCACGCACGCACGCACGCACGCACGCACACCGTAACTTTGGGCAATCAGAAGGATGGATCATGCATCTACTAAACAAATATAATACAGCTGTTGAATTGAAGATATAAGCGTGATTGTAATTAGTGTACGTCCTTAGTGCTTCGGATAACGGACTGGGAAGACTTCCACTGCGTCAAATGGGACAGTCCGCTCTTTTCCCTCGCCTCCAACGTCGTAGAGCGCATGCTCGTGACGACATTCGACAACGGATGTCGTCCACACTACACGTGCGCCACGCTGCGGCAACACTCGGGGTCAGTGCTGCGCCTCAAACTCAGGTAAGCAGCACAACTGATGGCTGCTTGGCGGTATCAACGACATTAATACCTATTTCACCAACAATATGTTGACGTGTGCACTAAAACAAAATAACCTCAAACCAGAACCACTTTAAATTATAAATAAAATGTAGTAAATGTAAACGTAATTTCAAACAGTATTAATAGATTGTTTGTCAACAAAGGAAAGGCGTGGTACAACAATGTGTATTTTTCTTTTAACATTAATTTTTGTATTTGTATTGTCAGAACAGTTATTGCTTGATAGAAAGAAAATGTACTCTCATGAATACATCAACATAACATTGAATACATCTAATGTTCTCAGTGCGTTGTCAATTGTAATGCATAATGATCTCTTACGTTATTCACTGAAGAAATGGTTTTACCGTGACGCTGAGCACATTGGTGGAGTTCCGAGATATACATATAAAACAAATAAATAATTGCGCGCATAGTAACGTCATTTGAATGTTTACAGCCAACCCCAGGTCTGGCCATTCGACAACGCGAACGCTCAGAACATCGACTGCAGTAGTTTCACGTATCGCGACGACGACCAGCCGCTAGGGGCGCGCTACCGAAGCCGCCATTACAAGACACTGATCGCCGCTACGAGACGCGTCTACACTGACTGTCGTCTTGGAGACACGCGACGCTTTAACGTCACCTTCGACGACGGCTCGGCCTGTAGCGGTTGGTTGACGCAGGAGGACCAGAAGGTGTGTTGTTTTACAGAGGTGCCCCCACTGAAGTAAACGAAAGCCTCCTTTAGACCAGAGCGGGATATTATTTGTTCAGGCTGCGGCGGTAGTTCTGGGAGAAATTGTTGATTTCTGTGGTGTTAGTCGTGACATCTTGAGCACTCTGGGGGACGGCTGTAGTTGTATTTGCATGTGGAAGTGTGGTGTTTTTATATTTTCAAGCAATGTTACCATATGTATCATGTCCATACTTTTTTAGCAATAGCAACTAATTCTAACAAACAGTTTAGTGTAGTGATCAGCAGAAAGTAATTCGTAATCGGGAGATGGGGAGATAGGGAGATGGGGAGGAGAGGTGTTTTTTTTT
>OY759265.1:6687337-6732337 GCA_963662155.1 Lamellibrachia columna
GAGACGCCTGCACCCTATTTCAAAGAGTCGCCTCTGTCGGAGAAGGAAGAAAAGACAAATAAGGCCGCGGGCAACGCCTACATCACAAAGACAGAGAAGCGGGAGTCGGGGGCGGTTGAACACAATCTCCGCGCCTTGTCATCTGGCACGGTCCGTTGCCGTGTCATCGATTATCTCCCCGCCTTCCTCCTCCTGCTCTCGCTCATCCTCTTCGTCACGTGACCAGCGAACAGAACCAGGGGCTTGCAACCATTGTACGGAGCGTGGTTCGTAGTTGCATACATTCGCACTAGCAACGTCATGCTTGTTTTCTACGAGTTATCCGAGTTACGCAATAGTCAATCAAACTTCCGCGTCAGTTCCGTGCTTCGCGAAACCGCCCCCTGCAGCGGTCCGTCGCGGGGAGGCTCCTCAGCCAGTGCAGCTAATCGGACCGGCGACGGACACAGTGGAGACAGTGTTACAAAGGCCGGGATCGACGATGATTTCCCCGATGCCTCGTCAGAGCTGCCGATTGTCCAATTGCTTAGGTTCTCGACCACGAATCACTGACAAGAAACAAGAGAACGAGCCGAGTAAACAGCAAATCATTTGCACAAGTGCTGCGGGGATACGAGGCGATGATTTCACGACGACGCCGCCATATTTAAGTGGGCTCGATTGCCTAGTTACGTAAAGACCGCGCTCTGTCTCGGCGATGACGTGATTTTTACAAGACACTTGAGACAATATGTACTATCTAATACCATACACATATAGTGATGTTGGAGATTGGTCACAGATATAAGTGTACATTGTGGTACGTTAGTACAAAGATAAGATGCTCAGAGTACATGTAGGTACTCATAACATGTTAAGGCCGCCCTCGCCGCAGGGGGACTGGCGAGTACAACAGTACCCCTGGCAGATAACCCCAAGTACAACAGTACCCCTGGTAGATAACCCCAAGTACAACAGTACCCCTGGCAGATAACCCCAAGTACAACAGTACCCCTGGCAGATAACCCCAAGTACAACAGTACCCATGGCAGATAACCCCAAGTACAACAGTACCCCTGGCAGATAACCCCAAGTACAACAGTACCCATGGCAGATAACCCCAAGTACAACAGTACCCATGGCAGATAACCCCAAGTACAACAGTACCCCTGGCAGATAACCCCAAGTACAACAGTACCCCTGGCAGATAACCCCAAGTACAACAGTACCCATGGCAGATAACCCCAAGTACAACAGTACCCCTGGCAGATAACCCCAAGTACAACAGTACCCCTGGCAGATAACCCCAAGTACAACAGTACCCATGGCAGATAACCCCAAGTACAACAGTACCCCTGGCAGATAACCCCAAGTACAACAGTACCCATGGCAGATAACCCCAAGTACAATAGTACCCCTGGCAGATAACCCCAAGTACAACAGTACCCCTGGCAGATAACCCCAAGTACAACAGTACCCATGGCAGATAACCCCAAGTACAACAGTACCCCTGGCAGATAACCCCAAGTACAACATTACCCCTGGCAGATAACCCCAAGTACAACAGTACCCCTGGCAGATAACCCCAAGTACAACAGTACCCCTGGCAGATAACCCCAAGTACAACAGTACCCATGGCAGATAACCCCAAGTACAACAGTACCCCTGGCAGATAACCCCAAGTAAAGCAGTACCCCTGGCAGATAACCCCAAGTACAACAGTACCCCTGGCAGATAACCCCAAGTACAACAGTACCCCTGGCAGATAACCCCAAGTACAACAGTACCCCTGGCAGATAACCCCAAGTACAACAGTACCCCTGGCAGATAACCCCAAGTACAACAGTACCCCTGGCAGATAACCCCAAGTACAACAGTACCCATGGCAGATAACCCCAAGTACAACAGTACCCCTGGCAGATAACCCCAAGTACAACAGTACCCATGGCAGATAACCCCAAGTACAACAGTACCCATGGCAGATAACCCCAAGTACAACAGTACCCCTGGCAGATAACCCCAAGTACAACAGTACCCCTGGCAGATAACCCCTTTGAAACTTGGAACTTAGTGTTGGGCATTTGACCAATCGTGGATGATGTTTCATGTAATGTTCGGGAAATAACTTTAATTTTAATTGGCAGAAAGACGTCGACCAAGACAGGAAGTGGGACGATACACATGTCTAGGCCTACATGCGCACATGGCGTGGGAAACACTGAAAGTTCCACATTTCAGCAGGTTTATCAGCCAGGGGTAGTGCAGTACTACTACCACCTCTGGTTATGGCAGTTAAGCATACCAATTATAATGTTTATAAATTTACAAATTCTTATTACCTTGTGTAAACTGTGACTGTTGTACAACACAGAGAACTTCGGCGTATTAACGCCATTAATAACATGTCTAAGTAGATATATACTTATTTGGCATCGTATAATGTCCCAGTTAAACAGTAGATGAAATTCGTCCCCAATCTTATTTCTATTACACTAAGTACAATACATTTAATCTCCATATATGTTGCTTGACTTGTCTCTTTTAATAGGCCACTTTGTGTTACCATGCATATATGTGCATATATGAATTTAGTCTCGCTTATCCGCCTCGCGTGACTCTCTTCGTGAATTCGCCGAGAAGAGTCTGGCCTCAGAGGCGTTGTCTCGTTGTGACCCACAGTCACCACTCCATTTTGTGTAGGCATTCTCGTGAAGCGCCAGCAGCCAATCAGCGTCACTGTCGAGGTGATACGCTAAGAACACAACTCCATGCCCCCTAAAACACGTACAACTGCCAGTTTCACGAAGCGTTCGTACAGTAGGAAGGAACTTCGGAACAACAGTTGAAAATACGCACAGCGATGCTAACAAGTGTACGCAACTACGATAAGATGACGTGACTTTTACGTTTTAAACAATCGCAACACCTGTGGTACAGCACGTGACGTGATCACGACGTCACCTCGCCTAGACGCGGCTTAACTCGTAATAGTTGGAGGTGTTAAATTGTCACTTTGAAGGCAACTAAATGCAAATAGGCATCATAAGAAACAAATACGATCGATTACGACGTGTCTGATCCCTGCCAGATCAGTTTTATCGATCCCACTAAAGCCCGCCACACACATACCGAGTTTTAGTCGCCAACAGTGTGTCTGCCGATAACTACCCATCGGCCGACCGTCGGCCGACCGATTTTTCAAATGCCAAATGCCCACAAAAAATCTTGTCAACGGTTAATGGACAACACACACACATAACGACTACACAGAGTTGCCAACAAATTGGCAACTGATGAACCTATATATGTGTGGCGGGCTTCACGAGTGGCTGTCGAACATCAAGTGTAAGGCGAGTGTTGCTGCAGCCTCGTGTGAGCGGCATTGTCGCCGTGATGGAGATCATCCAAAGACACTGTCGTTCACGAATCACAGCGCAATAGACAAATTGCTAGCCCATAAAGAGAGACGTGCGTTGAGTAACGTTCTAGCTTTACGTGTGGCTGTCGAACATAAAGTGTAAGTCGAGTGTTGCTGCAGCCTCGCGTGAGCGGCGTTGTCGACGTGATGGAGATCATCCAAAGACACTGCCGTTCACGAATCACACCGCAGTAGACAAAATGGTAGCCCATAAAGAGAGACGTGCTCTGAGTAACGTTCTGACGTCGGCGAGGGGGTCACACGTGCATGCTGCTCGAGCAACGTTTAGTTTTAAAGCGAGGTTGTTTGTTGACATAATAGCGCACGTGCTGAAGGTGTAGGGCACGTGCTGAAGGTGTAGGGCACGTGCTGAAGGTGTAGGGCACGTGCTGAAGGTGTAGGGCACAACGAGAAGAGGAAAACCGCGAGCTACTGAGATATGAGGACTGTCTTAATGGTAGGAGTGGGAATGAGTGGAGAACGACGGATGGGGAGGGGGGGGGAGACGACAGTGATCAGTGATGGAAGGAGAATGATAGCAACAGTGGAGGACCAATGTCGAAGCCTCGCCCCGGTCTTCAGAGACAGAGAGGAGAGCAACAACGACCTTGTTCTAAAGTGTATCGCAGATCTGTGCTAAACACGTTGACACACACACACACACACACACACACACACACACACACACACACACACACACACACACACACACACACACACACACACACACACACACACACACACACACACACACACACACACACACACACACACACACACACACACACACACACACACACACACACACACACACACACACACACACACACACACACACACACACACACACACACACACACACACACACACACACACACACACACACACACACACACACACACACACACACACACACACACACACACACACACACACACACACACACACACACACACACACACACACACACACACACACACACACACACACACACACACACACACACACACACACACACACACACACACACACACACACACACACACACACACACACACACACACACACACACACACACACACACACACACACACACACACACACGTAAGTCCATGCTCCGTTAATGCAAACACACGAGCACATACTCCGGCTGAAACACGACATTGCCATGCTTGAATTGGGCAGTGGCAATACTTTATAACACACATTGTATGTGTTAACACATTGGCAATGTTAGGTTTAAACTGTACGTTGTGGAATAGCGCAGTATACAGAGTCCTTGTGTCTGTTCAAAGCGCTTTACACTTTACCCCCGGCATACCTGTTCATTCCAACGCCATCTCGGATTATCGGCATTCAGCCACGCTGCAATTACTACGCGATTACTACGCGTAGTCAGGTACTCATTTATAAAGCTGAGTGAACTGAGGCAACGTGGGATGAACGGAATTGCCAAAGTTTCGAAACGACAGCGAGAGTAGTCGAACCCGGGTTCTCTCGATTGAGAGGCCGGCGGTGTCACAGTTACACTACCTCGCCCCAAATGTCATTTGTTTCGTCTCTGTCTTTGATGACAGAAGCACAGACAGTCGTTACGATATATTTAACTCATTTGCGAGTGTTTTTGCTCTTTTTGCTTTTGTTTTTATATAAACAAAATCGATGTTTCTTGTTTAAGACATATTTAGGAACCAAACTGCTTGAGACAAGCATACATTATATAATATGATACATTATATAATATGATACATTTATAAAAAAAACACATACAATACATAACCAACTACAATTAAGAATGTCGCGCCAGTGGTTTACTAGGAAAACCTTGTTGAACACACATCTTAATGTCATGGTCCACGCTATACTGTTAGACAACCCTATGACATGGGTGCCTTAGGCTGGCAATATTCGCTCGCCAAATGAAAATATATTTGTATACATATATTCCTATACTTGCCAATAGCATATGGCATTGCTGTTTGTACCCAAGCTCACTTATGTAACATATTTTGTTCACTAAACGAGTCCTCTTTCTGGCATTTACACAATTATAGTAGGGCAACACAGACAAAATATTACTCTTGATATTAGATCAAAAATAACATAGATATATAGTGTTTGTACTGGCGTTCTTGTAATTGCCTCGGGAACTTGGTTAATGAAAGTGAAATGCAATCTAATTCAGCAAGTAATAATCGAAACTATTAAACACCAATTTTGCATCGCAAGAAAGAGAACAGAAAACAACCGAATTAGATTGGTAACTGCGTCGAATTGATCCCGAATAACACAAAGCTAACATTTAAATTCGTACCAATTTACCACCGTTTCTCCCTCTACAGTATGACTGCTTCGCTTGTTTTTACGTGTAATTAAAACGTTATTTTGCTAGACCAGACTTTGGTCTAGAAACGCCATGCGTCAAGTTTAGCGGTGCGGCAGAAATAGAACCAATTGTCTGTGTGTCGATTCTAATTTCGACGGGTTGATCCTAATGCGTCAATGACGTCGTCGCGTCTGGGGCGAATGCACCTTTACTGTTCTGTCGATTCGCTATGGAACATGTTTGAGCAAGAATAGTAAAAACCACATCCTTCCTTAATGTCCACGGACTTTTCCACAGTCTTGGAGAATAATCTGATATTTGATGGTGCTATTAGATGTCATTTAAAAACAAAGTCTAAACTACTAAATTATTATCTTGACGCCTTTGCACCTTTTCACATAACATTATTAAGCCAAAACGATCGTACAATTATGCCTACATCCCACGAAACAGTAACATTTATGAGTACGGGAAGGATTAAACGTACTGATTATATATACTTTGTTTACATATTAGAAACAAACCTCACAATCCCATCACGGTTAGGCCTATATGCTTAATAACACAATTAGTTGTTTATTTAATAATAATTAAGACATCTCGACTTTTGATTCCATAAACACTTGTTTGTGGAAACCTCACTTCAAACTCTAAAGCTAGAATACAAAACATATAAATGTAATAACCAGATTCTTTAAAACATCCCATTATATCAGATATATTAAACATTACGTGTAGTGATGTTTCAAAGTCTTTCGTTCTGTCTACTCTGATATCAGTACAACTGATGCTAGTACAACTGATGCCAGCCTCAAGTCTCAAGTCTCAAGTGGTTTACTCCAAACAGCCCAAACTTGGGCTAACGCAGGAGTTTGTGGTGGATTGTGCGCATGCGCTGTGGGTGGTACATTCGATTAAAAGACTAGTATCATCAATGTTGCTGAAATGGTTTTTATGTGATAGTTTTATTTATTTTATGTATAGGATGTTTAACGAAAGTTTTTAATAGGTTGGTTATGTGTATGGATACTCTCGCTGCCTTGCCACATGCACACATAGACAGTCTCCATACCCACACCATGGATAAGTTTACGCTGAGCACTGTGTTTTAAAGGCAGTTTAGGTGAGGAGGTGTGGTGAAAGGGAGTTCCATAATAGCTTCTTGGAATGATTTTGGGTTTTTTATGTTGGTAATTTTTGGTGGAATCATATTCCATATGCGAATGGCTCGGGGATAAAATGAAAAGACCATTGCATTTATACGACACTTGGGGGCTATGTATTGTCCACGGGTTCGAGAGCGAGTTAGTAGGCCTGGAGTGGGGGTGATCTCAATAATGTTGTTTAGAATTTTGTAGAAGGTTGTGGCTTGTTTGATAATGCACCTTCGTTCGAGGGTTGGCCATCCAAGGGCAGTAATTAGATCTGCTGGGTTTGTGTTCCGTCTGTAATAATTTTTAACAAATCTGGCAGCAGAGTGTTGCACTCTTTCAAGGCTTTTAACTTGTGAAAAGGTGTGGGGATTCCATATGGGTGAAGAGTACTCAAGTTTTGGCCGGATTAGCATGTTGTAGGCTGTTTGTTTAACTTCGGGTTTACATGGGCAACTGATGCCAGTACAACTTTTAACAGACCGTTAAGGCCGTCAATTTGTCCGACATCTGATAACGTTTCTGACGAAGAACGATGAATAAAAGGAAATATCGGAAGAGGAAACCTTTTCACTTTTCCCAAAAGCCATTACCACTGCCAGCTCTGGCGGGGCGGCCATTAGGCCAGCAGCACTGGCAAAAATAGCGTAGCGTTGCGTTGGTCAATGGATTTTTTCCTATTTTTATTGCCCACGTCATGACAGAATAATCTAATATAAAAGAATGCATTTAGAGGTTTACATTCACACCGTAAAGGTAGTGTTGGTTTTATTTGATTTATTTGATTCTATGAATGTTTAGTTATGTTTACATGTATGTACACATAGTTTGTTTATTGTGTCCATCTAAATGAGTTTCTGTTGTAATATGAGTATTTTGTATTTTGTAGGTTGGGTTTCTATTCTATAAGATAGTTTATGGTTGTGTTTGTTCCCTCACATATCCTTTAATTTTCTATAATTATGTGGAATTGATTTTTGGTACGCGTGCACACGGGGTGGTTCTTACGTTAAACATTACGTTACGTTACGAAACCCCACATTTACGTGCATCGATGCTTTCTATGTCGTAAAAAGGAACTATAGATGTTGAAACATTTGAAAGGCCGTCGATTGTCTTCGCATTCTTCCGCACCCATTTACCATTTACCATTCTCCGCTGTTCGCGTTCGTTCACGACGAAATTATCGTTGACGTCATTGCCAGTGGCGTATTTAGGGGGCATTAAGCCATGGCACCCGTTTAAATTGTTTGATTTGTTCCCGTATTTTGTTGTTGCGCCGCTACGTGGCAGCGTGGCAAACTAATTGGTGTCTAGGCTTGGCCCCTTTGGCTTCCCCATTTGCGAAATCCTAACTACGCCACTGGTCACCCTTATGAAAATATACCATGGAATGTCATGGTATACCGTTGTATTTGTTGGTGTTGCATGGTATACCGTTGTATTTAGTGGTATTGCATGTCATGACATTACATGGTAAACTGTAGTAGACCATGCTTTTTTCATAAACTGTGTATGGGAACTGTATGGTATTCCATGATTTATCTATTTCAAAAACATCATGGTATGTTACCATGGTTTCCCTGTTTCATGACACCATGTTACCATGGTTTCCGTGGTATTTCATTGTATTCTACCATGGTTTACCTATTTAAAAACACCGTGGTATTTTCGATGGAATACTATGGAATATTTATTTTCACAAGGACCTCGTGGCCTCGTAGCTTTGTTTTATTCCATCACCGAAGAAGAGGCCTTTGACGAATCAAACAAAGAACAGTTAAGCTGTGTCTTGAAATATGAAAAGCAGAAGCTCTATGAGGAATTATCGTGTAAATCCGGTAATACTTTCGCCGCCAGCGCCGCAGTGACGGAGCAGCTCGACGGGAACAAACGCCGCAGTGACGGAGCAGCTCGGCGCGAACAAACGCCGCAGTGATGGAGCAGCTCGGCGCGAACAAACGCCGCAGTGACGGAGCAGCTCGGCGCGAACAAACGCCGCAGTGACGGAGCAGCTCGGCGCGAACAAACACCGCAGTGACGGAGCAGCTCGGCGCGAACAAACGCCGCAGTGATGGAGCAGCTCGGCGTGAACAAACGCCGCAGTGATGGAGCAGCTCGACGTGAACAAACGCCGCAGTGATGGAGCAGCTCGGCGCGAACAAACACCGCAGTGATGGAGCAGCTCGGCGCGAACAAACGCCGCAGTGATGGAGCAGCTCGGCGCGAACAAACGCCGCAGTGATGGAGCAGCTCGGCGTGAACAAACGCCGCAGTGATGGAGCAGCTCGACGGGAACAAACGAAATATGCGTGACCAAACAGTATGATGCGTTCATATGGCCGGGAAGACGAACTTTGATGCAGGCCAATAACGACAAATAAGGCCTCTATAACAAGGGCCACCTCCTCACCAGAGGCCACCTTGCCATGTAGTAAATGACAATGTTCCCCTCACGAGGGCCACCACTCTTATAAAGACCGTGCCCCTTCCTATAAGGGATGAGCTTATAAGAGAGGGACTATACGTGTGTGTGTGTGTGTGTGTGTGTGTGTGTGTGTGTGTGTGTGTGTGTGTGTGTGTGTGTGTGTGTGTGTGTGTGTGTGTGTGTGTGTGTGTGTGTGTGTGTGTGTGTGTGTGTGTGTGTGTGTGTGTGTGTGTGTGTGTGTGTGTGTGTTTGTTATTAATAAATAATAATTAAAGCAACCTCACGCAATCACAGTGTTGCTTCCATCCACGTGGAATATGCTAAGGTGCTTTATAACACACATACGTTTGTTTGTTTTTAAGTCAGAGTTAGCTGCGATTATAGATGAAACGGTATGATTAGGTGAAGAACTTCGTCAGAACACACACACACACACACGCACGCACGCACGCACGCACGCACGCACGCACGCACGCACGCACGCACGCACGCACGCACGCACGCACGCACGCACGCACGCACGCACGCACGCACGCACGCACGCACGCACGCACGCACGCACGCACGCACGCACGCACACACACACACACACACACACACCTCCCATCTCAGCTGTGGCGCCTTTTCCTGCATCCTTGATGTTTTTCCACCTCTGCTCTCTTTGCTAGTTTGCTTGCATCCATTCTTACCAAGTGGCCTGATTCTATATTATAAAATTGTTTTGCATGAGTTAATTCGAATTAATTCGAATCGTATATACTGATAAAAGTTCACTCTTATTTGATGAGTTAGCCAAATGCCCGGATGAGAGCCTAATTAATCTAATTATGTACGCCACCAGAATCTCAACGCGTAACTAATTTCCGTCACAATGAAAAGTATTATATGCATCCAGGGATAGACGAAAAACGGTGGCGCCACAGCACGGAGTCTGGATAGTCGAGACTATCGGGGACATACACTACAAAATTGCATTGGTGGCCATGTTAACGGTTTGTCTGATTATAAGAAAACGTGACCACTAACAATTCAGATTTTTTTGGACCAGTTTTGCCAAAATCACAACCTCCAGCTCCTTTAAACGCCCCGACGCCCGACGTGCGATGTCCGTACATTTTTTTTTACAAAAATAGCCATGTATTCATGCGCCCACGTGGCGCATAGCAGAAAAATTCCCATAAATCTCACCGCCTGTTAAACTCTTAAAAATGCACTATTTCTCAGCCAATAACTTCTACACAGAAACCTGTGGTTATACCTGCTCAACTGCACTTATGTCACACCATAGGAATTGTTTAAATTCACATATCACAATTTAATACGCCCGACGTTCGTGTGAAACAATAAGCAGGAAGGTCAACTGTGGTCTTACCCCTATCAGTGTACTAGCTACGCCATGCTTAGTCTCACTTATTCGATTCTCGCTCGCCTTCGTGAATTCGCCGAGAAGAGAGTCTGGCCAATAAAGTTATATGTGGTCTTCCGACACAATAAAAAGTACGGTTTGAGTAGAGGCGATGATGTGTGTGTGACAAACGGTGGCGCCACAGTACGGAGCCTTGATAATCGAGGCTACGCCATGTTATTTTATGGTTTACACAGCGTCATTTTTGAGATTCTACGCTAAATATGTTTTGCCAGATTTAACTTTTTAATCTGACAGTAGTGTCATTAAAATTATAATCGAAGTTTAAAGTTAATTCGAATTGCATCGTATAAACTGATCAAATGTTCACTCATATTTTATGAATGAGCCCGGATGACCTCGTAACTAGCTAATTATGTATGCATCCAGGATCTGGGTGCATATCCAGGATCTGGGTGCATATATAATTTCCGGCACAATGAAAAGTACACTTTGCGTCCAGGCGATGATGTGTACGACAAACAGTGGCGCCACAGCACGGAGCCTGGATAACCGAGGCTTTGTCTAGCGTTGCCCGATGAGGTAGGTGTGCCTATCATTGCAGAACTGTGGTTTTGTTGTTGCTGCTACTATTGTTATTATAATTACTTCTATTATTATTTAAATAATTAATTATTATATGCCTATTTTAGTTGGAGAGTAATTCTTACATGTACAGTGCCTGTACGTTTTAGGTGTTACGGACGCATATGTATAAACCCTATTGTACTTTATGTAGTGCGTTTGTCGGTCCACTCCACTTCTACATCTTGGCTGTATCCCCACTTCTACGTCTTGGCTGTATCCCCACTTCTACATCTTGGCTGTATCCCCACTTCTACATCTTGGTTGTATCCCCACTTCTACATCTTGGTTGTATCCCCACTTCTACGTCTTGGTTGTATCCCCACTTCTACGTCTTGGTTGTATCCCCACTTCTACGTCTTGGTTATATCCCCACTTCTACGTCTTGGTTGGATCCCCACTTCTACATCTTGGCTGTATCCCCACTTCTACATCTTGGTTGTTTCCCCACTTCTACATCTTGGTTATATCCCCACTTCTACATCTTGGTTGTATCCCCACTTCTACGTCTTGGTTGTATCCCCACTTCTACGTCTTGGTTGTATCCCCACTTCTACGTCTTGGTTATATCCCCACTTCTACGTCTTGGTTGGATCCCCACTTCTACATCTTGGCTGTATCCCCACTTCTACATCTTGGTTGTTTCCCCACTTCTACGTCTTGGTTGGATCCCCACTTCTACATCTTGGCTGTATCCCCACTTCTACGTCTTGGTTGTATCCCCACTTCTACGTCTTGGTTGTATCCCCACTTCTACGTCTTGGCTGTATCCCCACTTCTACGTCTTGGCTGTATCCCCATTTCTACATCTTGGTTGTATCCCCACTTCTACATCTTGGTTGTATCCCCACTTCTACATCTTGGCTGTATCCCCACTTCTACATCTTGGTTGTTTCCCCACTTCTACGTCTTGGTTGGATCCCCACTTCTACATCTTGGCTGTATCCCCACTTCTACGTCTTGGTTGTATCCCCACTTCTACGTCTTGGTTGTATCCCCACTTCTACGTCTTGGCTGTATCCCCACTTCTACGTCTTGGCTGTATCCCCATTTCTACATCTTGGTTGTATCCCCACTTCTACATCTTGGTTGTATCCCCACTTCTACATCTTGGTTGTTTCCCCACTTCTACGTCTTGGTTGTATCCCCACTTCTACGTCTTGGTTGTATCCCCACTTCTACATCTTGGTTGTATCCCCACTTCTACGTCTTGGTTGTATCCCCACTTCTACGTCTTGGTTATATCCCCACTTCTACGTCTTGGCTGTATCACCACTTCTACATCTTGGCTGTATCCCCACTTCTACGTCTTGGCTGTATCCCCACTTCTACGTCTTGGGTGTATCCCCACTTCTACATCTTGGTTGTTTCCCCACTTCTACGTCTTGGTTGTATCCCCACTTCTACGTCTTGGTTGTATCCCCACTTCTACATCTTGGTTGTATCCCCACTTCTACGTCTTGGTTGTATCCCTACTTCTACGTCTTGGTTGTACCCCCACTTCTACGTCTTGGTTGTATCCCCACTTCTACGTCTTGGTTGTATCCCCACTTCTACGTCTTGGTTGTATCCCCACTTCTACATCTTGGTTGTATCCCCACTTCTACGTCTTGGTTGTATCCCTACTTCTACGTCTTGGTTGTATCCCCACTTCTACGTCTTGGGTGTATCCCCACTTCTACGTCTTAGTTGTATCCCCACTTCTACATCTTGGTTGTATCCCATTTCTACGTCTTGGTTGTATCCCTACTTCTACGTCTTGGTTGTATCCCCACTTCTACGTCTTGGGTGTATCCCCACTTCTACGTCTTAGTTGTATCCCCACTTCTACATCTTGGCTGTATCCCCACTTCTACGTCTTGGTTGTATCCCCACTTCTACGTCTTGGTTGTATCCCCACTTCTACGTCTTGGTTGTATCCCCACTTCTACGTCTTGGTTGTATCCCCACTTCTACGTATTGGTTGTATCCCCACTTCTACGTCTTAGTTGTATCCCCACTTCTACATCTTGGTTGTATCCCCACTTCTACGTCTTGGTTGTATCCCCACTTCTACGTCTTGGTTGTATCCCCACTTCTACGTCTTAGTTGTATCCCCACTTCTACGTCTTGGTTGTATCCCCACTTCTACGTCTTGGTTGTATCCCCACTTCTACGTATTGGTTGTATCCCCACTTCTACGTCTTAGTTGTATCCCCACTTCTACATCTTGGTTGTATCCCATTTCTACGTCTTGGCTGCATCCCCACTTCTACACCTGCAACCCCCGACGTCCTGAGGCGGTCGAGACACTGCCAGGCTGGTCGTGGTTCACTGGCTCCTTTTTAACTAGGACTCCTCGGGGTCATTGAGCCAAAGAAATCTTATAATAATGATGGCCTCCAATTGGAAAACTAAATATGATCTTGCCTCATTCGTCACTTGCCTTTGTAGTTTATGTATTATGGAGAACATAGCCTCCTCTCTTCTTGTGTCCGCCTCTCGCTTGACCTCCGCTATTCTGTGTTAATTTTCTGTCCATTTGAATCCACCAGTTGCTGATATTGCGTTCACATTGGTTGTCAGCAGGTGCACTTCCAATGGTCAGTCAGCCAAACTTGTGTCTAGTAGCCAGCCTTCCTTCTCGGTCAGCCAACTCTCCCGACATACAGTAAACATCCCAGCAAAACACCCACACACGCATGCAGATCTATATACCGGCGTTTGGCATGGCAATTAATAAGTAGAGAGGCATGCATCTCCCAGCCCAGCCTAAACTGTCTGCATGTCCGCCAGCGTGCCGTCCGTCCGTCCGTCCGTCCGTCCGTTATTCTGCCAGCCTAGACTGTCTGCATGGCCGCCAGCGTGCCGTCCGTCCGTCCGTTATTCTGCCAGCCTAGACTGTCTGCATGGCCGCCAGCGTGCCGTCCGTCCGTCCGTCCGTCCGTTATTCTGTCAGCCAAACTGAGCAATCTTTTATTATAACCAGTCTGCGTGAGGATAACCACATCTTTATTATAGAAATCAATATAAAATTAACTCGCTTGAAAGAACTCCCATTCGCGCATTCACGACTTTATCTCACTAATTTATATTACTGGATCTCACAAAAATATACCCGTGCTAGCGCACGCACTTACGCACTTACAAACACACACACACACACACACACGCACGCACGCACGCACGCACGCACGCACGCACGCACACACACACACACACACACACACGCACACGCACACACGTTATATATAGCAAAGGCAAATTACTACAAAATAAATGGGACTAGATATGTCTTTGACACACAAATGATTCCATATGACGATTTCATACCAAATGTCACGTAGTGTTTCTCGTAACAGCGAACGTGGCCAATTATATCGGCAACTTCTGCAATATGCAGCGTTCATGCTCAGAGTCACATTGTCTTATATTGCACAGCCGCCTGGCGGCAGAAAGTCACTTAAAACTCGCAAATATCATACAAATAAGTATTGCGCATGCACATAATTTATGGCATGGAGAGAATCATGCAAAGTTAGTGTGTTTTCACCATACACCATATCGTTGACATCGTTGACATCGTTGACATATTTTCTTTGGCTTTAGTGTTGATTTATATATATATATATATATATATATATATATATATATATATATATATATATATATATATATATATATATATATATATATATATATATATATATACATACTATATATATATATATATATATATATATATATATATATATATATATAATATACGTATTATAATATATATATATATATATATATAATATACGTATTATAATATATATAATTAATATATATATATATATATATATATATATATATATATATATATATATATATATATATATATATATATATATATATATATTCGGAAGTCCCGCAGTTAATGCAACAATGCCGCCTCATTGGCTCAACACAACTTCATCATGCACGGTATTTGTACCATGAGAAACAACAAAATGAAAACAACGACGACGAAACCCTTCGTGGTGGCGGATTCTGTGGAAGGCGACACCGTCGTGACATTGTCCCAATCGACCGGCCTGCGGTCATCGGCGATCACCGTGTAATCATAAGTCCTCACGGACGGTGTGGGCCGCGGGGTGGAGGCGGAAGGCTGGACCGTCACGTCCGGATTGGTGGCGTTTCCGCCGACACGACCGGTTCGTCGCATCTTGGTGAAGGAGGCGAGTGGGATGAGGCGGTTCTTGCTGATCCGTCTTGCCGCCGCCTCGTTGCATTGTTCGGCGCTCAGCAGATAGAAGGACCGCTGCTCGGACCGGGGGAACAACCAACACAGGAGTTCCTCCGGTTGGCCGAAGGTTCGTGTGACAAGCAGCAGGTGTCGCGACGGTAGCACACGTGACGAGTCGAGACACGTGAAGTATTGGTCGATCGGCCGAGCCCCACAGTCATGGGTACGCAGACCGATCTCAGTCCCCTGGCCGCTCTGGGTTAGGGAGCAACGGCAGCGCTTCCCGTCTGGATACAACACCGAGTAGTCGTCGAGGTCGGCGGGGAGGTGACACTGGGCGGATGCCCCTTCGTCAACCACGAGGAGTCGCAGCAGCTTGCTGCGGTAGTAGTTCGGCGTCATCGCGATGTCATTCTGGAACCCGAAGTGACGACAGTCCATCGGGTCGGACGGCGAGTTGGCGAACGGCCATGTCCGACTCTCGCTCAGTTTGAAGAACATCACCGACGTCGACTTCTGCACGAACTTCGCGCAGCTGTAGCGCGGTCGACAGCCATTGCTGAATTCCTTCACGAGCATCTGATTGGCGACATGCCGCTTGCCGGGTTTGGCGGCGCCTGCCGGCGACCACTCGATGCAGTGGAAGGTTTCGGCGCCCGTCGATCGCTCGATTTGCATCGTCGTCTCGTTGACGCTCACGGCGACACCTCCCGGCCGCGAGGGGTCGGTCCAGTCGCCCCGCCACGTGTCGTTGAACCGGCACACGCGGGGTCGCGTGGCGTTGCAAATACCGCAAGTCCTCGGGCAAGTGAGCGCCATCATCGGGCCGGAGGAGCACGGCTCGAGCCAGCGCGAACAGATCTCGTAGTCATCGACACAGAGCGCGGTGACCGGTCGGGATATGTCCCGCACGGCGTCCAGACGCAGGTAGTTGTTGGTCTGGCTGATGTGACCCTCCATCTCCGCCTTAAGGTCCTTCAGGAGGTAGACGCTGAACGACTCCCCGAGAGACGTCGGATACCGCAGGATCCACATGTACTGGAGGCGTTCGTGTCGCAGCAGGATGAACGTGTGACGTCCTTCGCGCCAGTTGGCGAGACACAGGGTCCGCTGGTTGTGGTACATGTACATGTCTTCCGGCACGCAGTTCTGGTGCCGGAAGTAGAAATATAAACCCTCTCCGCGTACGCACTCGCTCTCCAACCGGGTCTCGCCCTTGTATCCGTCGCATATGCCCTGCCGGTGGAGCTTGTCGAATATCCGGATGCTAAATCCGCCCTCTAGCGCGCACAGGTGGAGATCTTGCGCCACGTGGTTCCGGTCGATAATCAGCCAGTCGTCGAGCTGCATTCTATTGTCGTCACAAAGGAAGTTTGCGTTCATTGCGTCGGAAGGTGGCGCCACTCTAATCTGTATCACGTTGTTGCTGCGTTGCACGAACTGGAGAAAAGAATGAACAACTCATGTCAAAGATAAACCACGTCAAAATGCACGTCTTCGTGCAGTCCTAGCACCTAGCATCTAGTCCTAGCATGTCTTCGTGCAGTCCTAGCGCAACATGTCAATGTGTGTAGACGTGTATTCAGTGTGTTGTTAATTTTCACAGATACGTCAACTATTACGTTTATTATCAGTATTATTATTACCACTGGCAAAAATGGTAGTTCGCACGTGACTACAAAAAGTCAGGATACACAACATTATTTCAGAAATATCCATCAATGCCTTGGTACACAGCGCTGCCAGTCAGTGTATTGATGGCTTCTTGAAATTGCGACATAACACAGGCCGTCATAGCAACGTGTAGCGACGCCTTGTATTACGACAATCGAAGAAAAGACGCATGACATAGTCAACAATTGTACGTAACTGCTCGCAGAGCGTTGCGTACAGTCGTACGTAATGACTACAATAACAACAAAGAGTAATTCGATTGTTCGTAAAAAGGGTACTAGCGTGGTAAATTTAAATAAAGTGTGTGCGTGCGTGCGTGCGTGCGTGCGTGCGTGCGTGCGTGTGTGCGTGGCGTACGTACGTACATACGTACGTAAGTACGTACGAACATACATCCATACATACATACTCATGGTGAATTATAAGTTTATTATTAATACAATATTTGCCAAAGCATTGCCTTATGCAAAAAGGTGTACCTGTATACACGTGAACTGTTTCTCAGCTGCACCGCTTTCTTCTTGCGCCACCAGGTACTTGTCGTTGCCCACACTCTGTATCATATAAACATAACACAAATGTTCAAATCTATGTGTTTATGTGTAGGTACAAAATGCTGCGTTGATCAAAGGACATTCTTACCGTAACGAAGTAAACCCTATTTCCATTTGTGCGTTGAAGCAAGTTTAGTATAACATGTGCTACCACGTGTCACATGAATGCTGCCACGTGTTACATGAATGCTGCCACGTGTTACATGAATGCTGCCACGTGTTATGTTGGAATCTGCCCGGCACTCTTTACTCTTTCAGCCGTCGCTGTGGCTGTGACGACCTGGGACAGGTTTTGCTAAATTGTTAAATTGTAATCAATTGTTCATTATCATCGTTTGCTAATGAATAAACCTGCACTTATGCTATTGCTATATTGGCGGTAGTTCCCACGAGTACGTCTTCAGTATGGTAAGTTTTATGTGGTATAGACCTACAAAATGATCGAGTCATGGAATATCAATGACAAGAATTCAACACAAATATATTAGTTAGTTTCATAAATTCAGCTCCAGCGGCAGTCCACATCGATCAAGTGATACGTACTGCTCAAAGAGGCTCGCTCCTACGATAGCGATCATATTCGGCATTATATTATTGTATATAATTATAGAGTCTCCCGTCCCTGTGAATATTGATGTTTACTTTTATACTGCTCAATGTATTATTTGCTGTTTGCTTATTGATTATTTTTGTTTAACAATATTGAATATTTATATATTCAAGGTTTCTGTATGAAATATGTTGTTGCCATTCGGACAAATGTTGTTGCCTTTCGGATAAATATGTTGTTGCCATTCGGACAAATGGACTTTTCCTCAAACTGTTCTTGATTTGTGACACCTACCCGCAGACAGAGCCTCGAGTAGGACGAAGCCGTAGAGTCTGTCGACACTGTCGTCATTGCGCCGCCCGAGACGTTGATCTCCAGCGTCACCTCTGTGTTCTGTTGTTTCACCCGACTCACCCAGTCTCGGGCCGTGCCGTTCGTCTGCATGTAGTCGGGGAACTCACATCCCGAGTGAACGCCACACATGCAGCGCCACAGCACGCACAGTGCCAACACTACTGATGGCGTCAAACACATCGTAACGTCGATAAGTGTCGCTCGGAATTTGGAATCTGCAAGTAGTGTAAGTCACATAGTATCGCAGCAAATTCGATGTGTGCTACTCTGGCGGTAAGGGAAAGAGATGTGCTTAGAGCTCACGGTACCTAACAGCATAACGCAATGCAGAAAATAAGTTCACCATCAATTCGGGAGAGGGCAGCACTATACATAGACGCTGTTAACGAACGTTTGCTGGTGTTTTTAAAAACAATATTATTCAATGATGCATTTTACTATTGTATAGCTGTAATACCAAAACCATGTGACTAGGCCTATATCTACCTTATCCCAGTGCCAAACCTGAATAACCGTCTAATATTTACCTTAAATTAATAGTAATATTGCCTTATTATCGGTGCCTAAATTGCGCCAACTTGTCTACGTACCAGTCACAACTAGCTGCAGACGCCCGTAGTCATATTGTGCTGAACCGAATAACGATTGTCGTCTGCTCCACGTCTATCGGCTGATACGGACGGCAGATCTACAACAACAGGAGAACGACCGTGAGAGCCAGCCAGCGAGGGAGCTGCAAGCTCAGTGCCGGAAACAAGTCTGACAGTTAGCGTTCGCTTACAACAGCGCCGCCATCAGTCAAGCTACGCCTGACATTTTACGCGCAACAAAGGGCTGCATATTTCAGTTTAATCGTTAGTCTTTCTGAAACAGATCCACGGGCCACGAACCACCCCGCAGTCTGTCGTCGTCGTTTCGCTCAGAATTGTCGCTGTCGTTCCGAACGCAGCTGAATCTTCGTGGATATCGATTAAATGTTGTTCAACTGTGTCTGCCTTGGATAATTATGTTCGTAAAAACCGAGTCGTTTCTTTTATCCATCAATCAATTACATTTTTTTTCAGTAAGCATGCCTTACTAATACATTCCGTGAAAATCGCATGATTCACACTGGCACCACGGTCTCTCGGAATGTGCTAGGTAAATTGGTAATTATCGATGCCTGTGCACAGTAGGTCTTTCACCGGTCAAGAGCTGGCAAAGCGTCTTGTGAGCACTGCTGGTGTCCATTGCAGGCGTCCTAAGCCCAATACTAAATATTTATCAGATCGGTGACAGTGCAACTTAATTCGTCAACAGGGAGTGGCTCAAGGCTAACAACGACTTGTTGGTTTAGCGCTCAAGGACCTCATGACAGTATCAACCGCACGGGTGTTGACATGTCGCGTATGTGGGGCAATAGAGCCTAGCACTCTATCTGATTAACGTATGTGGGGCAATAGAGCCTAGTACTCTATCTGATTAACGTATGTGGGGCAATAGAGCCTAGTACTCTATCTGATTAACGTATGTGGGGCAATAGAGCCTAGTACTCTATCTGATTAACGTATGTGGGGCAATAGAGCCTAATACTCTATCTGATTAACGTATGTGGGGCAATAGAGCCTAGTACTCTATCTGATTAACGTATGTGGGGCAATAGAGCCTAGTACTCTATCTGATTAACGTATGTGGGGCAATAGAGCCTAATACTCTATCTGATTAACGTATGTGGGGCAATAGAGCCTAGTACTCTATCTGGTTAACGCTGTCACTATCGGGTCTGTTGCAAACATACGGTAACATACCAAACACAAACACAAACACAAAAACAAACAATCGAGCGAACGGCCTGCTGAAAGATGTATGCAACGACAAAGAGCAGTCAAACAGCTAGACGACGTGTGACCGCCCTGGGCTGAGAGCAAGGGAAATACAGTGTGCCTATCCCGACCCACCACCAACGGGATAATCCGCGATCAATACGTCGAGTTCTCCGTCATTACGTCTGAGCACGCTAGTAGACAGACTGCGAATGGCACAAGTTAGGTGTGAATGAATGAATGAATGAATGAATGAATGAATGAATGAATGAATGAATGAATGAACGAATGGCACAAGTTAGGTGTGAATGTCGAATACATGGTGTAGGGTGTTATCGTTTTCAATTGTACATATACAACGTCGACTGAATGGCGACGTGGTCAACCCGAATGACGTTTAACGAAACCACCGGTCAACAGTTGTGCAGACCGTCTGATTCATTGTGATAACAATTATGCAATAATTAGATCAACTGGACGTACCAGTTATGCCAATTCAAATTTACATATAAGACGTGTGCACCAAATTGTAGATTAAGGTAAAATGACACGAGGTGATGACACAACGACTAACAGCTTTCTCCTCATATCATGGCTTCCAGACTTCTATATGTTAATCCTGCCTTATCAACTGACTTTAGATGTTAGCAGTGTGGACATAAAACAGAACTGCCAGAAATCTGACAATGGAGAGCCACACACAGATGAACAAATGTTAGGTATTCGATAAGCCAATGGCTTGTTGGGTCTCGGAACTAATTGTTTCAGATGATAATTTTGCTAAATCCGGTTAAACGTCCCTACAAAACCTACAACTAACACATCACCCACCTGTCGGACATTCACTGGCGAAACAGTATCCACAAGTCACGAAGCATCACGAGATGTCGAGATAATTGTTTTAAATTTCACCAGCGCAGTTGTGCTAATCCGGCGCTACGAAGCGTGCTGAAAACACTGCGAATGGCACGACTGTATTCCACAGTGTAAAAAACGAAAACGCCGCCTGCAGAAGAGAGCTTGGCGTTATTGGATATGACGGTCGGGTAGGCGTGTGAAAACTGTGTTAGGAGACCGCTATATTACGAGCTAGTGACACCACTGACAGCTGGGCCGGCGCGCCACGGCTTCGCCGGGTGACGACAGGCATATAACGGGCTCAGTGTGGCGTCTTCTGCCCGCGGTCTGTGCCGTTGCCAACGGGCTTTCTCTGGGCGCTCAGGTGCACCCGTCCATATACTTACTAATGTCAGTCACCGAATGCACTATCACATCGGTAGTTCTAGGCATTATGCCACATATAATATTATGGTAAAACATTTCAAATAGCGGTGTTTACTGTCAAACAATTAACAGCCAATAGAACAATACCATATTCCATGAGCGGTTCTAGAACCAGACCTCGGTCGAATAGCCAACTGGCGACAACCACAACGTTTATTGTAAATGTAGAGATACATGAGCGAGGAAGACAAATGAAGTAGGCTTTATACCAAATGCTAGTATATTCCAGTTCACTCGCGACTACCTGACTATAGACAGTGGTGGATATGTGAACGAATAGTTTTCGCGCAGGAATTGCAGCGAGGCTTAACGTTTTACAGAGATGTAGAGAAACGTTCTGCCAAGAGGTGAAGTGTAAAGCGCTTTGAACAGTCTCAAGGACTGGATACAGCGAACGTACCTCATTATTATGCCCTGCATGTGTTGTTGAAATCACCTGTCTGCATTTCTCTTAATCCCTTCCCAAAAAGTGGACTGATCGCTGACGAGTATCGCATTCCGGGAAAATCATTGCAAAGTTCCCTAGTCTTCTTCAAAGAGCGAAAAGGAACAACCTATCAGAAAACCAACATATCAAATCCATCATCCTTGCAACTTAAACACGTTAATTTCCCTTTCAAAGACACCGCCGAATTCATCTCACAGAAATTAAATTTGCTCGGCCGGTCTGTGTGAGGACACGTAGGTGAGTCGAGCGTTTCGTTCAAGGCCGTTGACTACGTCGGTCTAATGGGATTGCCGTAATCAATCATAAAACGTCAGCATTGTCCTTTCGTCCTGCCCTTAACAAGGCGTACATTATTTTACCGCTGCCTTCCTCGTTTTCAAAGGCGTCAAGAGCGGCACAGGCGTCAACACGTTTAGAGAGAGAGAGAGAGAGATAATAGGGAGGGAGACGATAGGTTGAGCGTGCTTAATCGATAAGACAAACATGGGCTCGTGGAGTTCAGTTCCATGGTATTAGTGTAATGTTATCCTCGCGTTTTAATGTGTCGCAACTCTACTATCTGAGGGTAAGAACACACTGGTCTTTGTATATATACAGCAACATTGTAGACTTCGCAGGTAACGGCTTCCTGCTATTTGTATGTAGTACATAGCACCCAGGTCTTTATATAGTTCACCTCAACGACGTTAGCAGGTAGCAGATCTCCGCTCTTTCCACCAGCGATCTCGGATACATTAGCGACAGCTGCATGATTAACGTCGGGACTCTTTTAGCATGGCGAGGTCCGTCGGAGTGAAGTCTGGGGGGGGGTCTGAAGTCTGGGGGGTCTGAAGATACTTCACGGCAGGTGCAAACTGTGTAAGCACGCGTCCTCTGACATGTCGCTTCCCACAGCCAGCTCCCAAGTCAATCACTATGTGAACGGCATGCTCGCAATGTTTCTTCTTCGGGGTCCCCAGTATCATTAACACCGCCGGTACGTAACATACAAAACGCCTGCTTCAGCAGTACATGTTGTCTTCAGCAGTGCATGTTGTCTTCAGCAGTGCATGTTGTCTTCAGCAGTGCATGTTGTCTTCAGCAGTGCATGTTTTCTTCAGCAGTGCATGTTGTCTTCAGCAGTGCATGTTGTCTTCAGCAGGGCATGTTGTCTTCAGCAGTGCATGTTGTCTTCAGCAGTGCATGTTGTCTTCAGCAGTGCATGTTGTCTTCAGCAGTGCATGTTGTCTTCAGCAGTGCATGTTGTCTTCAGCAGGGCATGTTGTCTTCAGCAGTGCATGTTGTCTTCAGCAGTGCATGTTGTCTTCAGCAGTGCATGTTGTCTTCAGCATCTTCTCGAGTAGTGCTTGTTTTACGGTGCCCGTGGCCAGAACGAAACTTTTAAAATGTACATCCCATACAGTAATGTTTGTTTCCTTACATGCAGTGTCCGTCCTAGACGTGCTTGTTCTACAGCCGTAACCATAACCTAACTGTAACCAGAAGTGTAACATTGAAAGTGTCTACCCTAGAGGTGCTTGTTATACAGCCGTAACCATAACCTAATCGTAACCAGAAGTGTAACATTGAAAATATCGGTCCTAGACGTGCTTGTTATACAGCCGTAACCATAACCTAACCGTAACCAGAAGTGTAACATTGAAAATGTCTGTCCTAGAAATGCTTATTATACAGCCGTAACCATGACCTAATCGTAACCAGAAGTGTAACATTGAAAGTGTCTGTCCTAGAAATGCTTATTATACAGCCGTAACCATAACCTAACCGTAACCAGAAGTGTAACATTGAAAGTGTCTGTCCTAGAAATGCTTATTATACAGCCGTAACCATAACCTAACCGTAACCAGAAGTGTAACATTGAAAGTGTCTGTCCTAGAAATGCTTATTATACAGCCGTAACCATAACCTAACCGTAACCAGAAGTGTAACATTAAAAGTGCCTGTCCTAGAGGTGCTTGTTCTACAACCGTAACCATAACCTAACCGTAACCAGAAGTGTAACATTGGAAGTGCCTGCCCTAGAGGTGCTTGTTCTACAACCGTAACCATAACCTAACCGTAACCAGAAGTGTAACATTGGAAGTGTCTGCCCTAGAGGTGCTTGTTCTACAACCGTAACCATAACCTAACCGTAACCAGAAGTGTAACATTGGAAGTGCCTGCCCTAGAGGTGCTTGTTCTACAACCGTAACCATAACCTAACCGTAACCAGAAGTGTAACATTGGAAGTGCCTGCCCTAGAGGTGCTTGTTCTACAACCGTAACCATAACCTAACCGTAACCAGAAGTGTAACATTGGAAGTGCCTGCCCTAGAGGTGCTTGTTCTACATTATCATTGTACAATAAACTTGGCCAAAGCGTCGCATTCAAAGTGCCCGCTCCAATGGTGCTTGTTATACAATGTCCTGGCCAGAACGCAACAGTCAAAGTGCTAGTTCAACAGTGTCACTACTGCCACGAATGTGGCCAGAATGTTACACCTAAAGCGCTTATTCTAGGCAGTGGTTGTGGTTAATTTTTTATACATAATTGCATGTTGCACTACCAAATTCTTTAATGGACAGCGCCACAGCGTCTCTACGGGAACACAGATAGACTCATCAAAATAAATGGTGCGTCGCTTGAACAGAGCTCGCGTGGGAATTCTTAAGGCAGGTTGACTCCCGTTAAAGCGGTAGTCCGTAATTCATCCAGGAAAACAAAGAAGCCGAAGATGTAGGCTGGTAAATAATTAAGTGGAGCGATCCCAAGAAAGAGCGTCTGACGGGAAAACCTGTTAGTTGATTATGCCCATTTATAATCCATCAATCAATCGGTTCTTTAGTTCCAAATGAAAATAGAAATATACAACATGTACACATATCAGATGTCAGTAATTCAAATGGAAAGGAAGAAAGAAGTGTATTACTTATTAATCAGTTTCCCCCCAATATCAAAGAAACTTGTACATATTAATAATAAACATAAATTTATAGTATATTGTCAGTAAATAACGAATAACTGAAACCCATTTACACATTTATTCTTCCAAATATTCTATATTGCTTAACAATTTTATTTAATAACGTAACACTTATGACATTCGCACTCCATTATCGTCCAAGTGCGCATCAATTTTCTTGTGAAAGGGGAAGCTCAGCTACTGAATTATAGAAATGTCAAAAGTTACAAGTGCGTGTATGAAACCGAGTTTGTAATAAGCCAAGACAACATATGCGTGGCGTGGTGGATACGGCAAGGAACGATCAATATATAACTTCGATCGACGTTGGCTTCAACGATTGCATTAATTACTGTGCAACGTGACAACAAATAGCAGCAAACATAAACGACACATCCAGTCAGATAACATAAACGATTCCTTTCATGCGGTGTATCTGTTTATTCGACTATAAACATTGTGGCTATGTCATAATGCGAACCGCTTTGTCTACATCTATGAATCAGAATATCAGACAATATTCTGTGATGAACTGCGTTGAGGTGAAATGGATGCCTATCGCACTGACAACAATAGTGTTCTGTTGTCATTTAGTCGTAGGTGTACGTGACTGATTGCACGACACGGGTAACAGTAGTTCTAGTACTGTGTACAACACTCATACCACCACCACCACCACCACCACCACCACCACCACCACCACCACCACCCTCCCCCACTCGTCCTACAGCCAGTCCCGATCCCCTGGGAGCGTTGTTCGATCGATTGCGGCCGAGACGACAGGCGACCACCTGCTCGCGTTGTCGTCTCATTAACCTCATGAGTAGGTCTGTCTCACTGCGTCTCTCTCGTAGGAACATGTCTGTCGTGCCCTGTCTATGCTTATCTCTCTGTCTCTGTAAGTCTGTAAATGTCACACGTTTCTCTCTACTTGTGTAGTACTTCATTCATGTTTTGATATAGGTCTCCGTCTCCCCCCCCCTCTCTCTCTCTCTCTCTCTCGCTCTCTCTCTCTCTCTCTCTCTCTCTCTCTCTATATATATATATATATATATATATATATATATATATATATATATATATATATATATATATATATATATATATGCATGTCAGCCTATTTGTCTGTCTTTGTCTGTATGTCTCTGTCACGCGTCCTCCCTCCCTCCCTCCCTCCCTCCCTCCATCCCTCCATCCCTCCATCCCTCCCTCCTCCTTCCCTCACTCCCTCCCTCCTCTTTCCCTCCCTTCCTCCTCCTCCCCTCCCTCCCTCCCTCCCTCCTCCCTCCCTCCCTCCCTCCCTCCCTCCCTCCTCCTTCCCTCCCTACCATGTCTGCCAGTGTCAGTCTGATTACTGTCTGCAGAAGAAGCGCCCCTGTCTTGTTTAGTCGGGAACAGAGCAGACGTTGGTCATTGTTGCTCTCGCCTTGAAGTCACTGACTTCCGCTTTGATGTTCCAGTCGTCAGTGACTTGGCATACCATGGGACGTGAGACGCCCTCGTCATACTAATAACAGGGTGCGACTTCCGCGACTCTCAAATAATATACGCTTCTGCACACCTTGTAGTGATAACATTGTAATAACAGAGCGCGGGACGTAATGAGCGGTTGCCTTCGTCAAAGCGTATACCTTGGCATTGTGTGGTTTTGTTCAAGCGGTGTGTGTCACTTGGGCCATTAACGACACACGACATTTGATATGTAGTGATATTATGTGTCTTCATGACACAGTTTATTAAGGTGTAAACGACGATGTCCTGTTGACAAAAACGACAGTATCGACACTGCCTTGGGTCTTGTTCCTATTTAGACAGTGTCGACACTGCCTTGGGTCTGGTTCCTATTTAGACAGCGTCGACACCGCCTTGGGTCTGGTTCCTATTTAGACAATGTCGACACTGCCTTGGGTCTGGTTCCTATTTAGACAGTGTCGACACTGTCTTGGGTCTGGCTCCTATTTAGACAATGTCGACACTGCCTTGGGTCTGGTTCCTATTTAGACAATGTCGACACTGCCTTGGGTCTGGTTCCTATTTAGACAGCGTCGACACCGCCTTGGGTCTGGTTCCTATTTAGACAATGTCGACACTGCCTTGGGTCTGGTTCCTATTTAGACAATGTCGACACTGCCTTGGGTCTGGTTCCTATTTAGACAGCGTCGACACTGCCTTGGGTCTGGTTCCTATTTAGACAGCGTCGACACTGCCTTAGGTCTGGTTCCTATTTAGACAGTGTCGACACTGCCTTGGGTCTGGTTCCTATTTAGACAGCGTCGACACTGTCTTGGGTCTGGTTCCTATTTAGACAGCGTCGACACTGCCTTGGGTCTGGTTCCTATTTAGACAGCGTCGACACCGCCTTGGGTCTGGTTCCTATTTAGACAGCGTCGACACCGCCTTGGGTCTGGTTCCTATTTAGACAGTGTCGACACCGCCTTGGGTCTGGTTCCTATTTAGACACACGGTCCACGTACTTTTGTTTACGGACCAGGGCATAAATTGGACCTCATCTGGAATACTGGACGTCATCTGGAATACTGGACCTCATCTGGAATACTGGATGAGTAGAGTCAACGACTCGAGTCGAATATTTATTTTACGATGACTCGAATTGCGTACACATAAATAAAAACGTAGTTATTAAGACTTTCGTCTCGACGCATCTATTTCATATGATTATGTAACCCATAAAGTTCAAGCGTCATCAGATATGACGTTGTCACATGTGTATAACATACACTCAGTTGAAGAGACACAAACTGTGGCCGCCTGCGAGAGACGTACAATTCGACTTTGAGAACACTAGACCACATAACGCTGTTTTTACCTGTCAAGCCGAGCCACACGACAGTTTAACGAAGCGAACAGTTCTTCTCTGCGGAAGGAGCAGACCGTCTGATCCGGTACGGAAGGAGCAGGCCGTCTGATCCGGTAGGGATGTAGCAGGCCGTCTGATCCGGTACGGAAGGAGCAGGCCGTCTGATCCGGTACGGAAGGAGCAGGCCGTCTGATCTGGTAGGGATGGAGCAGGCCGTCTGATCTGGTAGGGATGTAGCAGGCCGTCTGATCTGGTAGGGATGTAGCAGGCCGTCTAATCCGGTAGGGAAGGAGCAGGCCGTCTGATCTGGTACTAGTCACCGAACAAATCAGCACGTGTTCGTGAGCTGGCTGAGGTCAAAGCGTTATCAACAGTCGTTATTCACACCAAATGTACCACTTTCGTCTGCACTTGAATGACACTAACGACAACGACGCGCAACAACATTCCCATTAGAATTACAGCAATGGTGCTGCAAAGAGGCAAACTCTGTTGTGCAGATGGTCAAATGTACGACAGATGGTCAAATGTACGACAGATGGTCAAATGTACGACAGCGGTCAGACTGACTTGAAAGCAATGACGAGTCTCACAGTGAAAGTTCTCTCTTGGAATTAACGATAATAATACAACATAATCAATAAGTATTTACATTGAAACGTTTAAACGAAACCTCTGGCATACATGCCACGCTATGTGGAATTAAGAAAGTATAGCAGGGAGTGCAACAATGTAAACATCGCTACACTCTATTTTTTTGCTTTGCCCAGGCGGTTATCGGGGTGGGACGGAACAGCGCAAGAGTGACGCAACGCGGGGAAGGGGCGCACAATTTATGGGTTTACTCCCGATAGCTGTTAGACGAAGCAGAGATGGTGGGTCGGGGGCTGAGGTCAGAGACTGATCGCAACATTCCTCGTTACTCGGGTGTGGTTCGTAGTCCACGTGAATCACGTAGACTCCGGACAAACCACGACTAGTGTTGTCAACACAGCGTTATGCCAAACATGTCACCTTGTCGCCCACGGCAGGTTCGTCGACAGTGGAACACAAGCAAATGACATTGGTGCACTTGTCACCAAACCATAGAGAGTGATAACTAATAATTGCCATTTATATATATTTACACTATGTAAAAGAGGAGGTAATGTTTAGCAATACTTAACTATAGCTTGCTATGTCAAGCAACACTTTTCAGATGGCATGTGCGCAAGAAAAAGGTCGTTGATTTATCGAAAGTCTAACAATGTGGCATTTACACGAGTGACTCGCCGGATATCGCCAATTCTGTTTATAAGCCTATCACATAACGATCATTTACGACGTTTACAACAGGGTTCTACAAAACGGGTGTAATCTAGGGGGTGAAATGGACAATGGGTGGAATTTGGGTGTACTATAGTTAATATAAATCTGTAGTCTTAGATCTGACAGGTTCAGACATGAAAAAATACATTGTTGTGTGACGCTCTCGGTGAACGGTGGGTTTCCGGGAAGACGTGACGGACGACAAAGGGGCGTTGACGGGAAAGATATTACGTGCACAGGTCACACGTCGTTATCAAAGGCGTGACGGACACGACTCGACGCTGTGCAGGACGCTTTCTTATGGCGCATATGACACCTCGTGATACAAGGCAGGTTGCGTGACAGCGACATGAACGGACATGAACGGACATGAACGGACATGAACGACATGATGCGATGCAAGATTAATACAAGAACGTTGGATAGATAAAAACATGAAATAAACACACGCACGCACGCACGCACGCACGCACGCACGCACGCACGCACGCACGCACGCACGCACGCACGCACGCACGCACGCACGCACGCACGCACGCACGCACGCACGCACACACACACACACACACACACACACACACACACACACACACACACACACACACACACACACATACAACTTAATAAATACTTGAGGAACGAATAGACAAACGGTTCAAGTTAAATATATTATTGCAAACACTAAAATCATTATATTAAGACAATCCCAATCTAAGCCAAAACTGCCACTACCAACGTACTGTAATGATTGGGGCACAACTTCATCCCAAGAAGTAACCAAATATCATTAGGAGTCACGAGAAAATGGGAACCAATAGAATATCACCACTATACGTTGACATATAAACCGTAACAATATCCCAATAGTTGCGTGTCCAAGCTGCACTACGTTGATCGTCATGACACATGAGCAACCGCCGTCTGTGTTTCTTTGAACGTTGGCCGTTTTCAGACCCGAACTCGGGGTGTTAACAGGCGAGCCAGCCGCTGACTGACCGCAAGACTGAACGTTTACAAACAAGGAGCCGCATTTGAACAGCGCACGCCAGTGCAGATGGCGTCGACTGGGGATCAGCTGTCAAGTACGTAACTACTGGGGCAAGAGTTCCGGGTGTCGCTGGGAATCTACTGGAGACAGATATGCAGTTTACATCCCGGTTCATAACATACGAATGAAATGCCGGTGATTTTGAAACGGTCGCCATTTCGAGGGGTTTGTGGCACCCTGAAAACTAGTTTATGAACAGAGAAAAGGAAACACGTGCGCACTACGAGAAGGTCACTTCTGCTGTGTACAGTTTGTAATTTCTAGTTGCTGGTTGGCAGGATGTGTACGTGTCAGTGATGAACGTACGAAGACAGAATCCGGTTTGTTTGAGCGACACCTGACGGGGTTATCCACCATGTTAATTTTCTCGAAAACAAAAAAATAGGATTTTATCAAAACCCTACTGAAAGTCGGTGACAAGACAACTAATGTGTATAGTTTTTATTAAAATCGATTCGTAAATTTGTGGAAACATTGTGGAATTGTCTCTCTGACATTTAGCATTAGTCTAAATAGGAAAATCGATCATCATTTATACTCGTTACACTGGGAATCTACTGCATGTCCCAACCAAACAACGTATGCATAATACCCGGAGTGCACCCATTGTCAAACATACCCACTGACTAATGTCGGTGTTTTCTCGTTACATCAGCTACACATGCGTGGCTGTCTTCCCTGGTGACAGTTTAATGGTCCGCAGTCCGCACAAGAGTTCCCTGAGGCTGCCGCTAGCGATCCGCGTTCATGACTCCAGGGGCCGATGTGGTTCCGTACGCGTCTTGGGCTCCGTCGCTTCACAGAGCCGCCGAGACAGTTTTGTAATTAGCTTTGCAAATTTTCTTGCAAAGATACCGTTTTTACAAAGGATGCTGGCGCAGAACGACCCGTTGTAGCCACTGCCGCTACACTGGCGCAGCATTAGTGCAGTCACTGCCGCTACACTGGCGCAGCATTAGTGCAGTCACTGCCGCTACACTGGCGCAGCATTAGTGCAGTCACTGCCGCTACACTGGCGCAGCATTAGTGCAGTCACTGCCGCTACACTGGCGCAGCATTAGTGCAGTCACTGCCGCTACACTGGCGCAGCATTAGTGCAGTCACTGCCGCTACACTGGCGCAGCATTAGTGCAGTCACTGCCGCTACACTGGCGCAGCATTAATGCAGTCACTGCCGCTACACTGGCGCAGCATTAGTGCAGTCACCGCGGGTAATAGCAATCAATATCTGACACTTTCTAGATTAAAAACATTTCTAAAAAAGTATGATAAGACAAAAGTTTAAACTGAGTTGCCCTGAATAATAGCAGGAGTGTGCGTGTTTTACATGTTACTTATATTAAAGTATGCAATATTAACTATCATCTGAACTTAATAAAGCCTGTCTCTAGTCGTGGCACAAACTAAATTTATAACATTATATACGGGCTGCTGTATTATCATCAAACTGGATTAATGCCATGATTTGTCCAAGCCGGTTGTCGGTCGTTTTGTTTTGACCGAGCTAATGCTCCGTTTTCAGTGGCAGACTTGACGATCCTCACATACAGAAGTAATTAAGCTGTGTAATTAACGTGAATAATGGGATGGTCGCTCGAGATGAAGTACAGGCTGACAGAAGGTCCGGCGAGCATTTCATTGAGTGGACAATGCAGACACTACACTAGTGGACGGTCAACGTCGAGTGACCATTGACGTAATTGTTCACTCTTACTGTACGACCGTGTGTTTAATGCATGGTTTCTCTCTCTCTCTCTCTCTCTCTCTCTCTCTCTCTCTCTCTCTCTCTCTCTCTCTCTCTCTCTCTCACGCACGCACGCACGCACGCACGCACGCACGCACGCACGCACGCACGCACGCACGCGCCGAATTCGTTTACAGTAAACAAACACTCACGTCTTTGATCCGTGCACTATAGATAATTTAACACACATTCTGTTTAGCGTTCGGTTTGAGGAAATCGTCCTGATATCGTAATCCCCCAACGGCTTGCCGGGCCAAGAATAGACTCACCACACCACGGTCGAAACGGCCATCAACGCGCGGAGTGGAGTGACTGGCAGATCAAATAGAGCTCTCTATCAAAGGTCATGCGGTAAGATTAAACAGCTTCAGACATGGACCTTTTGATGAATTCTAAAACAGGTCTGACCGGAAAACCAACATCATGCAGTCCCTGAAGTAAGTTCACTACATCAACCCTAACTTGCCTACGTCGGAAGTTCCAGTATTGCAGTAACAACAGCTGGTTGGATAATGCAAAACGACATTGGATATTTGATAAACGGTCCACAACATAAGAAACATATGTGGACCTATCTTTTTTTCGGTGAATGATAGCGCACGTCTCCCTTCTCACTTCCGCTACGTTGTGGCCGTTGATAATTACATGGTTTACGCACAAAGAAACGCCACTGTGAATGTAAAGGACGGATACTCTGCGCAATAAAGGCTGCATAAATCGACACAGCTGAAGACGTCAAGTGTCGAAAGTGTATGGGCCGACAAGTTGACTTGACACCAGTATTATCCGGTTACAAAGCCCGCATTGGTGTGATAACTATCCCCTACTATAATGATAGCCCACTTTACCACGCACGGTGGTCACATTGCCTTGCGAAATAAAACACCGATTAGCTGACCGCGAACGTAGAGGTTTAACCCAGTCCAGTAACCGAATCATAAATCATATGACAACCTACCCTAACCTAATTTAACCTAACCTAACCTAACCTAACCTAACCTAACCTAACCTAACCTAACCTAACCTAACCTAAGCTAAGCTAACCTAACCTAACCTAACCTAACCTAACCTAACCTAACCTAACCTAACGTTCAACGAATATTAATTGCTACCACTTGAACTATGTAATATACATACATGCGTGACAACGTATATTTTGTTTACTTAATAAAATTACATTTAGCTCACAAATATTTACTGTATAACGGGTTATTGATTAATGAATATAGGAATCTATGGGAATATGCCATGTCCACTAGTGATCTATGGCCTTCCATTACGGCCGTCTCACTAAACTACATGCGCAGTCACGTCACGCACGGACAGCACTGCATATGTAAAACGGTCAGTGCTGGGCAGTGTGATCCACGCTGACCACATTAGTTGCACATGTATGAGACAGGACGCTCGGTCGCATTGTGAATGTTGCTTTCAAAGTTGGCCTGAGCCTACATCAGCCAGGATCGCTTTTATTCGTTTAAGCTAAGTTAGCTTCCAGCAGGCGCCTGTGCGATCTGACGCGTGTGTTGTTTGGTAATACGAACTGTGGTAACATATACTGCATTTAACGGCAACATGACCTTAGTAGATTAGACAGCCTTCAAGTGAGGCGTCTGGTAGTGGGGAGGTGGACACTCGTAACGGAATAACAAGATTCACAACAATACAGACGTCATCCGAGACATAATATACAACATGAACATATCGTTTTCAGTAATTGCGCGAGTACACTGAGCTGGTAGATTTAGTGCATATAGATTGAATTCGCTTGAGCGCATCAGTTTATGATTTTATCCAATTTACATTGCCATATGCGGTAGAAACAGTGTCTTGTTTACGTTTGACTGCACTTGTTTCTTTCATCGATTGACACATTTTACCAGTTACATCGAAGAAACTAATGATATCCTTCTCAGAAGCAGGCAAATTAACGGCAACTATTTTTACAGTTGGCGTACAGGGATTTCGCAGTAGCACATTGCCATTGGCAGAGTGTCGAACGTAAAACCAACGAAGTTGGTACTCTGGTAATTGGTTTTGCTTCCGAACCGAGACTGTATAATTCAGTTGTTGCACAGCTGAACACTTCATCGGATACGTCGAAATTGTGCTTGAAGCATAATGTCAGCCAATGGAAACATGCACTGCGGTTTTTGAATGACGCAGCCTGGATATTGGCGCGTTGCACATGGTTCTATTTACTTTATTTAATTTATTACATATGAAAACAGACAGCTCATTGTAGTATTTTATAATTATTGCATAGCAGAATTTCGTCCTTCCAAAAAAAACAACCGCTATATGACTCGATATATGACTTGATATATGACTCGATACATGACTCGATACATGACTCGATACATGACTCAGACCACATTTACACTCCACACGTGTGAACAGCTGGTGAACTAAACCAGGAAACCTAAACTGAAATATCAATATTTTTGAATTATTGTCCACATGTGCTATTTGACTAGGGTAATGAACATATTTTGCCAAAAAAATAGATGACTGTAGCCTTTTCAATTCTGCTGCAAACGTAGTTATCATGAACGATGACGATTTTTAGACAATGCATTCGTGAAACACACGTGTAACTGGGGTCTGATCCCTCATGCCGTACCGTATGATCCCTCATGCCGTACCGTCTGATCCCTCATGCCGTACCGTCTGATCCCTCATGCCGTACCGTCTGATCCCTCATGCCGTACCGTCTGATCCCTCATGCCGTACCGTCTGATCCCTCATGCCGTACCGTCTGCTCACTCATGCCGTACCGTCTGCTCACTCATGTCGTACCGTCTGATCCCTCATGCCGTACCGTCTGATCCCTCATGCCGTACCGTCTGATCCCTCATGCCGTACCGTCAACAAGACGTCGAAACCCTTTCTCCCCTGCATCAACACGTCGCGCTGTTTTGTCCGGTAGAATCTCATCGCAAATTACAAACTAAGTCCGGGTGACGGAGACTATACTGCTACGGAGGTTGTTGTGACGGAGACTATACTGCTACGGAGGTTGTTGTGACGCACAGCATCGCTACAGAACGCCGACAGTTTGATCAATCATACCCTGGATGTACGTATTCAAATACATGCAGCTGGGAACTATAACATTTCGCTCAGGATTACATGCCATTTATTAAGCTGTCTCTCCTGGTAGGCGTGAAACATCAACTGATCCCATCGGCTAGGTCCGTCTCTGCGGGTCCCACAGACGCGGGATCAAGGCAAACAACGTACGCACGCACGCACGCACGCACGCACGCACGCACGCACGCACGCACGCACGCACGCACGCACGCACGCACGCACGCACGCACGCACGCACGCACGCACGCACGCACGCACGCACGCACCCACGCACCCACGCACCCACGCACCCACGCACCCACGCACCCACGCACCCACGCACCCACGCACCCACGCACCCACGCACCCACGCACCCACGCACCCACGCACCCACGCACCCACGCACCCACGCACCCACGCACCCACGCACCCACGCACCCACGCACCCACGCACGCACGCACGCACGCACGCACGCACGCACGCACGCACGCACTAACACACGCACGCACGCACGCACGCATACACGATAAAATGTCCAACATATTTTCAGTGCCCCCGCACCAGAAAAGTATAAGTGACACAGCAGGTAGATAGTCTAAGTTTGTTACGTTAACACCTAGACTGATTTGAGAGGCAGTTATGATTGACCTGACTCGACGTGACACACGCGCGGCGGCATTCAGCCATAACGACTTCTACCACGACCGCCTACGACAATCGACTCGCTTCCGGAAGCACGCCGCGCTGAACGATGCGCCTAGAGCAGGAAAAACTGTGTCTCGGCGTGTACACAACAACTGATACACTGTTAGCCTATTACTTAAAGTTGTAAAAACGGTCCAATTACGTTCTGAATGGCACACAGGCGCTCTGTGTTAGTCTGTAGTCTATACGCACCTCCAACCACGTTCTTCCAAATAATCGCCTGCCGATATAAGCAAACTTCATTGACTTAGGACAGAATCGATGTTCGTTGACAAAACTGGTTGAACAAGTTGTTGCGACAAGAATACCGGATGTAGATATATTGGGCATGTCACCATAATAATACCGGATGTAGATATCTTGGGCATGTCACCATACTAATACCGGATGTAGATATCTTGGGCATGTCACCATACTAATACCGGATGTAGATATCTTGGGCAGGTCACCATAATAATACCATAATATTGGGCATGTCACCATAATAATACCGGATGTAGATATCTTGGGCATGTCACCATACTAATACCGGATGTAGATATCTTGGGCATGTCACCATACTAATACCGGATGTAGATATCTTGGGCATGTCACCATACTAATACCGGATGTAGATATCTTGGGCATGTCACCATACTAATACCGGATGTAGATATCTTGGGCATGTCACCATAATAATACCAGATGTAGATATCTTGGGAATGTCACCATAATAAAGTTTAAGCATGATTATGCACCTTTCTTCTTGACACAACCTGAAGTTAACTTACCTTCCGACGTTTGAACGTGTCTTCTTCATGAACTGAATTGTGAGTTTTAGTTCTTCTTCTGACCCCACAGTTCAGTTCCAGAAGAAGCCAATTGGCTGTAACGTGGTTGTAACGTGGTTGTAACGTCGTCGTAACGTCGTTGTAACGTTGTTGTAACGTCGTTACACGTCCAAGCACGTTAACTTCGCCAACGATTAGACACGGTCGTGGTAGGCAGACACGTCTCCCGAACACAGAACAGACGCGGTAACGACACCGATTAGTAGTAGTAACCAGGTGGCTTCGATGCACGTCCCGTCCCGTGCAGACGTACGTGTACAGCGTGCAGACGTACGTGTACAGCGTGCAGACGTACGTGTACAGCGTGCAGACGTACGTGTACAGAGTGCAGACGTACGTGTACAGCGTGCAGACGTACGTGTACAGCGTGCAGACGTACGTGTACAGCGTGCAGACGTATGTGTACAGCGTGCAGACGTACGTGTACAGCGTGCAGACGTACGTGTACAGCGTGCAGACGTACGTGTACAGCGTGCAGACGTACGTGTACAGCGTGCAGACGTACGTGTACAGCGTGCAGACGTACGTGTACAGCGTGCAGACGTACGTGTACAGCGTGCAGAATTACGACGAAGACGACGCACTACTCTCGCAGGCGACAGTAATAACGACGGCTCTGGGGTCTCAGTGATTCCAGATGTCAACTAATGGTGTTTTAATTAGTTTGGGACCGTCTCCAGTCACTCGGATCCGGCGGCATGCCCCGGTAGGGAGGGTGGAGGGTCGTTAGTGTTGATGGGTAGACATTAGTGACCGGCTGGTATTAGAGACATAGGTTCGCAGAGGTTTCAGCTGGCTATAATCACAGGGGTCGTACATAAAAGTGTGTTTCCCTCTTAATTACAGGAGCGGAACTTTTAGAGATGTGTTTGACGTTTTGCTGGTTGGAATATATCCCAATGTCTATTGGGATATATCCCAGTGTCTATTGGGATATATCCCAGTGTCTATTGGGATATATCCCAATGTCTATTGGGATATATCCCAATGTCTATTGGGATATATCCCAATGTCTATTGGGATATATCCCAGTGTCTATTGGGATATATCCCAGTGTCTATTGGGATATATCCCAGTGTCTATTGGGATATATCCCAGTGTCTATTGGGATATATCCCAGTGTCTATTGGGATATATCCCAGTGTCTATTGGGATATATCCCAGTGTCTATTGGGATATATCCCAGTGTCTATTGGGATATATCCCAGTGTCTATTGGGATATATCCCAATGTCTATTGGGATATATCCCAGTGTCTATTGGGTAGTAGAATCCCGGACGCCGAACTGTTGCTATAGCCAATGATGATAAAAGTCCCACATAACACTGACCAGAGTCTGCTCTGCATAAACATCAGAACAAACTATGCTCTTCCCAAGAATTTAGCTTGAATGTATTTAATACAACAATACTTTGACGTTTCTACAAGCGTCATTCTGTGACGTCATTCTGTGACGCGCACACGTTTGTGGCTGTCCACGTGTATCTGGGACCGCGATGTGATGTCATCCACGTGGCTGTTCGCGGACTGAGCTGCAATCATGACGTTCGCTGGATGACATCGTTAATTCTTGCTCGTGTTCACGCCCTAGCACACGAATGGCCGACATCGGACGTCAGCTTCACGCTCAGTCTGGTCTGAATACGTGATCCGTCGGACGTCAGCTTCACGCTTTGCTCAGTCCGGTCTGAATACGTGATCCGTCGGACGTCAGCTTCACGCTTTGCTCAGTCCGGTCTGAATACGTGATCCGTCGGACGTCAGCTTCACGCTTTGCTCAGTCTGGTCTGAATACGTGATCCGTCGGACGTCAGCTTCACGCTTTGCTCAGTCCGGTCTGAATACATGATCCGTCGGACGTCAGCTTCACGCTTTGCTCAGTCCGGTCTGAATACGTGATCCGTCGGACGTCAGCTTCACGCTTTGCTCAGTCCGGTCTGAATACATGATCCGTCGGAATATACAATTGATCAACTTGCTGCAGTTCAAGCGCAGACGTTCAGCCTGCTCAATTATGAATAAAAAAGAGCAACAAGTGAAACTGTTCGACACTTTCGCGTCACGTGATCTCCCCAGTGCCTCATGGGCTTCACATCGACACGGAGATCAACCGTGTGCGCCACGTTGTACGTGCTTCGAGCGCCAAACGACTGCCGCTGTATGAATTCCACCTTAGACATCCGACACAATCATGTTGCATTCTACTGGTATTCGATTCGTCCCACATGCGTTTTTGTGTAGGCCTTCGGGATACTTTAATTACGGCTATCCTCGGATCTACTGCTCGACTGTCTGGGTGGCATATTAGGTTTTGACCCACACACGCCACAGGATATTTTTGTTCAGGGGACTAAGATGCATTTACCGCGTGCACGGTGATACAACGATACGACGCTTAGCGCGAAGACGCAGCGAGACATGTCCATGTTCTGTAGACATTGCAGCGTTGCTTGGGGGAGGACGAACCAACACGTGTCCTGTATGCAGACACGGGGACACGTAACGAGATTACAACGAGACGCATCTTGCCAAATAGATAACGAAGCTTCGCTATAAGCATTGCAGTCCTGCTCGATATTCGCGCGACGTTGTTGGCCCCATGTATTATATGAGATGCGTGAGAGCGCAGATGCCACACAGCAGCCGGCGAGAGAAATATTCTCCACAAACGGTATCCGACAACAATATTCCCCCATCGATCACTGGTTTATCAGTCGCGAGCGAAACAATTACATATCAACACAATCCAATAACGCACACGCACTAGACAGTTACAATATATCAAGTCGTGGTCAGACGGAGGCATTTCCGTCTGGCTGCATCGATATAATTATCGCGCCTACAAACAAGGGTCTGATTTATGAGATAACATCAGGCAACAATCGTTATCACGGAATACCAACGCAGTGTTTATTCTATTTACCAGCGCCCCGCGGGAATATAAAAATCACCCACTACGCGGAACCAATTTACGTTTGCAATTTTGCAGCACGGTGAGACGCCATTACGGAATGTGTAGGACAGACAGCCGCTGACAGATTTGTTGACGACCGGCGAAGTGAAATGCCTGTGTTTTTTTTCGCGCAAGTGGTCGACTTGCGAGGCTGGTTAAGTAGCATCCTGTGTTCCTAAACATTTATCTGCCGTCAGTGCCGTCAGTGTGGTGAGTCCAGCCCGACCGTTGTAGGTGGCCAGTCGGGGCTTGATCCCGACTGGACACAGTCAAGAGCCGACAAGGCAATGTGTTCTTCGTTCGTCATAACTATAAAAACACAAGGAGCAAACACTTGTGTTCGATAAATCGGTGCAAAATTAACAGACTGTCCCAACGATTGGAGGAAGATTTGCCACCTGGGTAAATACGATACCACTGTTTGTAAGATGGTGCCCAATGGTTCGAACTACAGGTATTCCCTATCAACATAACAGTCTACTTAATATATAATGATATTATTGTCTTATTCAGTTGATTATTCATACTCTCTCTATTATATACTTTATATTGCATTTGTGTAAATAAACAGACGTTGTATACTAAATAAATATTGTGGTCATTGTTAATTAGTGCAAGCAAATAATAAATGATAATAAAAGTATTTATATATAGCGCCCGATCAATTGAGATTGTTCTCATGCGCTTTACATATACATACATTACTTACATTTACATTGAAAGCAATCTATGAATTGTTTTTATAAAAAAATAGTCCTACCATAAATAACATACAGCTGTATAATAAAAAATAAAATAAAATAGTGTATGTGTATAATAAAATAATAATAAATGCATATACAAATGTTCACATCAGCATATTACTTAAAGGTTACTCAAAAAAATATGCGTTTTTAAAAGTAGTTCGAAGAAGTGCAAGTGAAAAAAGTAAGGTACCGTGTCCAACGTGGTGCATGATGGTTGAAATGGTGCCTGATGGTTGAAATGGTGCCTGATGGTTGAAATGGTGCCTGATGGTTGAAATGGTGCATGATGGTTGAAATGGTGCCTGATGGTTGAAATGGTGCCTGATGGTTGAAATGGTGCCTGATGGTTGAAATGGTGCATGATGGTTGAAATGGTGCATGATGGTTGAAATGGTGCCTGATGGTTGAAATGGTGCCTGATGGTTGAAATGGTGCCTGATGGTTGAAATGGTGCAGGTAGTTCAAAGTGGTCCTCGGTGGACCGATGTGGCCGAAGTGCTTAGAGGGAAGCCCTGTAAGGGGGGCGGCCCTCGTTAGACTGACAATTTACGTATGTTCCTTGTACAAAGGCGGCGATTAACACATAATTAATGGCGTTGACCAAACAGAGTGGACAGAGAGAAGTAGACACAGCAGCATGAGCCGTGGACATCGTCTGATGACAGGCTTTAATAGATAATGGAATTACTTAACGTGAGTGAGATTCAGCGTGACGTGGGCGGAAAAGGTGGATGACGTAACACCCCCTAGGGCGGGGATTGACGTTCACGTCTGTGTGCTGGGCGCTGGGCCGACCACTGCGGTGGGCGCTGGGCCGACCACTGCGGTGGGCGTTAAGGCAGCGTAATAAAATAACTGCTGCGGTCTCACTGTCGTCGAATATAACTGACATAAACAAAATATGTTACTGGCCCTGTAAGATCATATTTCAGTCTTTATCGGCCATAACGAATTTGTGTTAACTCCCGTCCACCTGTTGACGATCGTCGGGTTGAATGACCTATTACTAGTGATAATGACTAGTTCGTCGCCATGTTCTATCACCCTCCACTAGCTGATAGCAACATAGCGGCACATATAATATTATGCGTATGTGTTAGAATTATCGTTTGTCGGCGTTGAGAGTAACGCGACCAACCATTATAGTTCGCACTCATATTACACGAAGACTTCTACTGCATCAGCGCCCGAGCCTAAAGGCGCATTCAATCCAAAGGCTTAGGCAGTGTCAAATCAGTAAACACATTGTCAACATATATGGATTGATACGCTGAGGAGCTGAGATCAAAGGAAGACAAGCAAGGTTAAATACAAGTATTCAGGTGATGGCGAAATATTATTATAAATTATTTCCTGCTGACCTAACACTGACAGGGAGTGAGTTCCACAGAGTTGATGCGGCAAACTGAGAAAGCCCTAGTTCCAGTGCTTTTTAACTGTCGATAAAATGTAATTCCGAACTAGATGATCGAAACTGGCTGCCTTGCAGGCGAATGGTTTCAGTCCGACCAGCCGTGCAATAAGTAATTATCGAGCAATCACGAACGTCTGCACGTGACTGTCTCGCCCCGGTGTACACAGCATCGGGTAGTTTCCAAACTATCACACTCGTTCTAACTCATAGATCTCCGTCGGTGGAGGTTTGTATCAACGGAGAAGACTCGATACATCAACATTGCCCGTCGACCCCACGGGAGAAATATTTGAATTCGCAGCGGCTGAAATATTTGCTCCGACGTGAATGGAAGATCTAACTGACAATAAACAATCGCCCCCGTCTCCAGCAGTCGGTTTGTCAGCGCGTAGCTCGATAAGACTCGCGGTTTGTCTACGGCGTGTATGATTTATTGCCACAGTACTTATCACATAATACATGATTTTCCACGCGCTTTTACAACGGAAAGAGCCACAAACATAAAAATAACCACTTTTGTGAAGCTCGGTCAACATCCGGGAACGTTGTAGTACACCTTACTACAGGCGAGATCAGTTAAATCTGGAGCTTTAAACACAATCATTTGATCACAGGCGTGTGTGTCGTGGGCCCCACGTGTCATATGTCAGAACATTGTTTATTCTCGTTTCATACAGGTGGCATCCTTCATTTTGCGACACTCCGGGGTAACACCCTCTCTGTGGTTTCTTGATAACAACTTTTGTTTTCTTGATAGCAATCTTTCCACGAATAAAAAGTGGGCGTATGTATGTCCACCGCCCTTCGGGGTGTCGTGTTTGTGGGGGCTGACTAATCGGCACATGACGTCAGAGAAGCTTAGGCAATAGCTCATAGTTAATTGAGTTATTCAAAATGAAGGAACACTATTTGAAAACGCTCGATGTAGCTTGTCAGACTAAGCAATCACTGGACACCGTATATGTGATATGATCTCCTATTTTAAACAGTTGTTATCTATGTCATTAATGTTGTTATCTATGTCATTAATGTTGTCAACTATATCATTAATGCAACTTCTTATTGCAATTTGTCTAATATTATTTGTTTTACACTTTTTATATTGTGTACAGTTAACTCGTATGCGGAATATAACATTGATCCACACAAAGTCAAATGTATGGATAAACTACACATATCCTTAATACTATAAGGTTTTAAATTTAACGTTTATATTATTATGGGTAAATGACAGGGCTAAGGTAAGCTTAGCCTCAGGGAAACCGATTATGGCTATCGTTAATTTTTTTTTATCTAAGCTATCTCATCATATAACATTATTTATGCTATCAGTTTACAATGTTTACAAAGACTAAGCGATAGCAAGGTGCATTAGCTAGGGTGGAGAAATATTGTCGGAGAAATACAGAAGTTATTAACACTGAACATCATTGTATCAACTAGCTTGGTACTTATCATAGTAGCACAGGCTACCCAGCATGCATCTGAGTATGTCTAGTTTTTACCACCGCGTGTTTTGTTTGCCCCGTTATGCGTGACAACTCCTCGCAACCCCACGCGATCCTGTCAGTCGGCCATCTCGGCGATAACCGTCCCAGCGACACCCAACTGACACCTCACAGGCACAACGTTGGCAGGTTTATGTGAGATACAGCCGTAAAACCGTGTTATAATTCTTCAGCCACAGCTAATCTGCCGTCCACATCTCCAGGATGCAGCTAATCCGTGTTGATGGAAGCTGACGTCTCGTTCTATATCGCTCGACACATGTCCGTATAATTGATGAAAGCCCAACGCGACATTATTATTATGTTATCGGCAACTGTATCTCGTAGTCGCAACAACCGTCGCTTGTTCTGTTGGTCCGCGTACAAATTAAATTCAGTGACGTGATTATTCTGTTGGTCCGTGTACAGACGGAATTCAGTGACGTCATCGTTCTATTGGTCCGTGTGTGTGTGTGTGTGTGTGTGTGTGTGTGTGTGTGTGTGTGTGTGTGTGTGTGTGTGTGTGTGTGTGTGTGTGTGTGTGTGTGTGTGTGTGTGTGTGTGTGTGTGTGTGTGTGTGTGTGTGTGTGTGTGTGTGTGTGTGTGTGTGTGTGTGTGTGTGTGTGTGTGTGTGTGTGTGTGTGTGTGTGTGTGTGTGTGTGTGTGTTTAAGTATAGCACTGACTGCATTTTCATTTAAATATAAATATTGCTGGGTTCAGTTGTAAATACCGGTACTGTTCAGATTTGACTACATTAAATTAGTATTTGTTTTGCCCGTGTTGCAATATGTTTGGTCTACTCTACAGACGTAGTTACCAGCAAGCACATATTCAGCAGAGTTTGCTCGTATGAATTAACACTTGATTGGCACTAGAATGACAAAAATGAACGGCCATATCCGTTAGCCCTGGGGGTTTGTGCCGCTAACGCCGTCAGTGCGTGGCGCTCGTGGTTTGTATATACGATTCGGGTGTTGAACGTACATGGTCTGACATGGCTCACATTGACGCACTAGCACCCGCCAACCCCTGCCCAGATACTGGGTGAACACACAGCGCGGTGGTTATATAATAACGACCGCGCAGGCTTATTGCTTGTCCGTCACAGCTGTGGACGACTCGCCTGCGATTCACTGGATCCCGAGAACCCGGAGGGAACAAGGAGGTTGTGTTGCTAGTGGGAAGTTTTCTACGATTTTCATTGGAAAACATTTCAGGAAAGCATCGATCAGGTGAGCTGCCATTATCGGCGGATGGAATAGTCAAGAACAGACCACGCACAATTGCTGCAAAGGACATTCTCGGACAAGGATCCAATAGAAAATGGATGCGGATAAACTATATGTACACACATACACATCTGTACATAAACACATACACATGTGGCCCCCACTCCGCAAGGGAACGTGGGGGGGGGAGAGAACACATACGTACATGCATATATGCATATGTACATATGTATGTACGTATGTACGTATGTACGTATGTACGTATGTACGTATGTACGTATGTACGTATGTATGTATGTATGTATGTATGTATGTACGTACGAACATGTATGTATGTATGTATGTATGTATGTATGTATGTATGTATGTATGTATGTATGTATGTATGTATGTATGTATGTATGTATGTATGTATGTACAGTGCACACCACCGCCATAAGCACGCACATAAGTACGTATACTCAGCACATATGTACGTACACTCAGCACATAGGTACGTACGGTCAACACACAAGTACGTATACACAGCACAT
>OY759265.1:6737337-6869837 GCA_963662155.1 Lamellibrachia columna
ATAGACGAAGGGCGACCATCTGTCAGCTTGATAGCAAGAACATTAAAGACGAAACGCTACGCTTAAGTAACATCTCAGCGAACTGAGTTATGGGATCGGGTGGCAGACGTGGAATGTCCTCTGACCGGAAGGTCGTAAGTGGGAAAATTTTTGGATACTCCGGATGTGATGTCGAGTTCACTGAAGCGTGTACTGTGATATATATTTAAATTATTGCTCCAGGACATGCTGTTGGAAGGGTGTAGAATTATGAGAACTGATTGAACTGATAAGGGAGGTAATTGGATCAATACTGGAGTGGATGGGGTATGTTCTAAGAATGGACGGGGAGAAGTGTCAGAGGGCCTTGGAAACAAAACAGGGAGGTAAAATGAAATGAGGAAGATCAACATCATGTTAGGCTATGAGAAAATTAGAGAAAGAAATCTAGAAAATACAAGCGTGGAGAGCATAGACGGGAAGAAAATCACAGAATAGTGACAGGGAAGTAAAATTGTAAAAATTGTCAAGTACATGCACTTTCCAACTAAACGCTTTGTATCTGAGAAACACAGGCAATGTAGATACTGCAAAATACACCCAAACACGGTAGATGGCAGAGTCTGCAACGTTTGCTCGGAAACAAGCTACACATGATTAATGGAGACTCAGTCTGCTGCGTCACTACGAAAACTGTTCGATCAGGAAGACATACTCTGACAAGAATGGAAACATCCAACGTCTTCGGGGATGTCATCTGTATAGTTCTGATGTCCACAGTATGCTGTTGTCGTGTCGTTGTTCGTTGGTATACCGCAAGAAATACGGCAAAGAACATTGCTGTTTCTTTCCACACTCGGATATACCCAAACTAAAATAACCGAGTAACTCCTCAAGGCTGTCACCCATCCCGCCCCATCTTCCTCTCAACACGGCCACTCTCTCACAGTCTGTTTTTTTTATATCAAATCTATACATTTGTATATTTTACCAGTTTCTGTCAATCAGACCACTTTATCCCAATCTGTTGGTTGACCTCTTCAGTGTTTGTGACGAACTAGGATAAATCGAATATCCAAGGTGCGTTGGTTTGTGCGATTGATCCAATCTCTGTTAAACCCGCATCGTCATATCAAAACGTCTAGTGATTCGTATATTAAATTAGGTGTATCTAGGGCAAGCATGCATCTGCCAGGTAATTGCCCACTGGACTTGCTGGTTCTGTTGGCCCCTATCCAACGAATGTCTAAGATTGAATGTAATTTTATCGGTACATCTTCATGTACTGTATAAATCGTTTCAAACACATTGCTTGCTGTTAGAATACTTGGCGATAACAATATCAACGCGACACATTATCACATTATATCTGGAGGAATACAATCAGTACACATCTAGACGGTGATAGACGCGGTATACCATGTTATCTCGACTGAAAGTGAACAGTGAGGGAATTCGGAGATCAAGTATGTTATCGTAGCAACTTTTGAAAGTGAATGCACCTGACTGCATTTACCAGGTAAGAATCTAGTTGTTCGAGGCTGTGTCGGCTGCTCTGGAGCAGGTTTCGTCTTTCTGCTTGATTTAACAAGATTTAACAAAATTGCCATCCAAAACAAGTTCAGATGGCAAGTGGACAAGGAAGCCATTGGCTTATCGAGAGTCCAACCATTTTATCATCTATGTGTAGCCCTGTTCCATTCATTTATCACCCTCTCATGTCCAACCTACACTGTTCCTTAACTAATGCTGCTTTGTGTCCTCTGGTTCTACTGCCTTCTTTAAGTTTGACGAACATATCCCTATCAGCATCCTCATAACTGTTCACTATTTTAAACACTTCTATTTGGTCTCCTCTTAGTCTCCTGGTCTCTGGTGTTGTCAAACCACATTGTAATAAGCGATTTTCATAACTAAAGTCTCCCAATACTGGAATCATTTTAGTTGCTCGTCGTTGTATTCTTTCTAGTTTGTCTATGTCCTTCTTACGATATGGCCTCCATGCTTGAATAACATATTCCAAATGTGATCTAACTATTGTTTTGCACAGGGGTACAATTAGCTGTTTCTCCTTATACTTGATAGTTCTCCTAATTAACCTTAGAATTTAATTTCCTTTCAATATGCAGCAATCCCACATTGCTCTGAAACTTTCATGTCAGCACCAAATGTTACTACTAAGTCCTTTTTTTGTGGTTCTACCTAGTACAGCATCCCCCATTTTATGATCTTCGTCCATGTTTCCATGTCCTATGTATATGCATTTACACTTCCCAAAATTGAATAACATTTGCCATTTTTCTGAACATTTAACTAATTTATCTAGATCATCCTCTAAACTTTGTTTATCGGTATCATTAGTAACCTTTCTGAATGCTTTTGTGTCATCTACAAATTTCAATACATTGCTAAATATGTCATCTTCCAAATCATTTATATATATATTAAAAACAGTATAGGGCCTAATACTGATTCCTGTGGTACCCCACTCCAAACAGATTTCTAGTTTGAAATCTCACCATCTATTTTGTTATACTCTCTGTCTTCTGTGTGTAAGCCACTTTTCTATCCAGTTTATTACATTTACATTACCTATACCATGGGCTTTTAGTTTAAGTAACTGTCTTTGATGTGGCACTTTATCGAAAGCTTTCTGAAAGTATTAGAAAGTAGACAACATCCACTGGTGACCCGTCATCTATCGACTTTGCAATTTCTTCCAAAAAACATAAGAGATTGGTTAGACATGACCTTGCTTTTAAGAACCCATGTTGAGATGTATTTATTAATTTATGTTTTACAAGGAATTCCACCATATGGTCTCTAATTAATGTTTCGAGTAATTTGCATACAACTTACACACTGGTCTGTAATTTTCTGGCTTCTTCCTCGATCCCTTCTTAAATAGCGGCGTAATGTTTGCTTCTTTCCATTCTGAAGGAACTATTCCTTCTTCTAGTGACAAGTTAAACACTTTTGCAAGTGGTGTACTAATTTGCTCAACAATTTCCTTAAGCAGTTTTGGTGGTATCCCATCAACTCCAGGTGATTCATTATCTTTCATCTTCTTAATTTTCTTTGCTATCATTTCAGGAGTTACAAATAACTGCCCTAAATGTTATGATTTGTCGCCCTCAAATTTAGTAGCTGGAACTGGAAGTGAGCTGATATCTTCTGTGGTAAAAACTGAGCTGAAATACTCATTCAGGACCTCTGTCATTTGAAACCCGTCTGAAATTATGTTTCCACTGTTGTTTTCCAGTGGTCCGACCTTATCTCGAACGTTCTGTTTACTCCTTACATAAGCATAGACATCTGCCGGAACACACTCGTGTGTAGAATTCTAATCGAGGAACAAGTAATCATGTCCATCGCGATTGTAGATCAGATCATAGTTGTCGTCGTCATCATGAATCAGGTGAGCGTCATCGTCATCATGTCCATCGCGATTGTAGATCAGATCATAATTTGTCGTCGTCATCATGAATCAGGTGAGCGTCATCGTCATCATGTCCATCGCGATTGTAGATCAGATCATAGTTTGTCGTCGTCATCATGAATCAGGTGAGCGTCATCGTCATCATGTCCATCGCGATTGTAGATCAGATCATTGTTTGTCGTCGTCATCATGAATCAGGTGAGCGTCATCGTCATCATGTCCATCGTGATTGTAGATCAGATCATTGTTTGTCGTCGTCATCATGAATCAGGTGAGCGTCATCGTCATCATGTCCATCGTGATTGTAGATCAGATCATAGTTTGTCGTCGTCATCATGAATCAGGTGAGCGTCATCGTCATCGATGGCTTGAGTCCACTTCGTGGAGATTTGCTGTCTCCGACCACTTGGTTATAACGAATAAACGATGCATTTAACGATAATGTCAACGACAATTGTGCTGCGGGTGACAAATGTTTGGTGGATGTTCAGGTCTCTTTGTTTGTAGAAACAGACGTCGTCTAGAATGTCAACTTAATACTTACAAACCTGCCGGACATTCCACGCGTCCGATAAGTCCACTTCTCTGTTGCAAACGCCGCCATGGAAACTCGTTTGCGGGATATTAATTCGTGTTGTTCACCGTTAGGTAACTGTCTTAGTGTTGTTCACCGGTAGCTAACTGTCTTCGTGTGGTTTACCGTTAGCTAACTGTCTTCGTGTTGTTCACCGTTAGCTAACTGTCTTCGTGTTGTTCACCGTTAGCTAACTGTCTTCGTGTTGTTCACCGTTAGCTAACTGTCTTCGTGTTGTTCACCGTTAGCTAACTGTCTTCGTGTTGTTCACCGTTAGCTAACTGTCTTCGTGTTGTTTAGTTCTCTGTCACTGGACTTACTACTCTCGAAGTTGTGCGAGTACACATAGTACACACATAGTACAAACATAGTACACACATAGTACACACATAGTACACACATAGTACACACATAGTACACACATAGTACACACATAGTACACACATAGTACACACTGTATAAATCGAGACGTTCTCGATCACGGCTTAATTGCACATTGTGTGTTTTTATAGTATAGCACATTGTGTGTTTTTATAGTATAGCACATTGTGTGTTTTTATAGTATAGCACATTGTGTGTTTTCATAGAAAGTATACATTATACGTTTTTATAGTATAGTACATTGTGTGTTTTTATGGTATAGTACATTTTGTTTTTATAGTGTAGTACATTGTGTTTTTTACAGTATATTACATTGTGTGTTTCTAGTATGGGAGCCCTATGTATGTGTGGGTTCGTGCGTGAGACCGTGCGTTTGCGGGTGCATGTGGGTGTGTATGCAAGAATGCGCATTATGTGTGTGTGTGTGTGTGTGTGTGTGTGTTTGTGTGTGTGTGTGTGTGTGTGTGTGTGTGTGTGTGTTTGTGTGTGTATGTGTGTGTGTGTGTGTATGTTAGTATGAATGCATCTAATCTATGTCCGTATACAAGGTATACAAATGTACGAACATTCCGTGCGTGTGCGAGCGTTCTTGTTAACTTCGGTATCTGTGCTTACATAACACGACAACCCCCCCCCCCAGCCGGCACGTGCTGTGACAGGGCTGCGGCACACTCGAGCAGTGACGGGTAGTTTCATGGAACTGTCTCAGTTACCGGATCCTGTCTTGTAAACATGTCCCTCAACCAAACCCTCTAAAGTCTAAGCCAAACAGCATTCAGGGACGTCTTCTGTATAAAAGTTTCAGCGCCGATGATTGAATTTGAATTACACGCACGCACGCACGCACGCACGCACGCACGCACGCACGCACGCACGCACGCACGCACGCACGCACGCACGCACGCACGCACGCACGCACGCACGCACGCACGCACGCACGCACGCACGCACGCACGCACGCACGCACGCACGCACGCACGCACGCACGCACGCACGCACGCACGCACGCACGCACTCACTCACTCACTCACTCACTCACTCACTCACTCACGCAAGCACGTATATACGCGTGCGCACGCACGCACGCTCGCACGCACGCACGTCCGCACGCAAACTATTGTATGTAAAACATAATAATATAAACACACTGTACACTAACTGCACAATTCATACAACATGCCTGTTATATCACGTTACATTTGAATACCAACGCTGAGCTAATGGTCAGCGCATCATTAAAGAATCAGACTCGAAACACGCTACTCGTGAGTGTCTGAGAGCGCACCGTAATGACGTTATGTCGTGTCCTGCTCACAATGACGTGTTCCTGTTGACAATGACGTGTTCTTGTTGCAACAGCAATTAGTCTGGAAACTGTTCCGTTATCTATGTGGTGCACTCGCTTGATTTGTTCTTCTGACTTTACGGAAACGGCATAAGAGGGGTTAACACACTTTTAAATACCGTAACTTGTATACTGCACACTTTCAAATATGAAGCAAAATTACAGGAATGCTTACGTCAATGGAATAAACGTTGACTATAGATTCGTTGACAAGCAGCAAAAGCCCCATGTCGAAAAATTATTTAAGAACATTAATGTATATGTGGTATGCATGTGGTGTGTATGTGGTGTGTATGTGGTGTGTATGTGGTGTGTATGTGGTGTGTATGTGGTATGTATGTGGTATGCATGTGGTGTGTATGTGGCATGCATGTGGTGTGTATGTGGTGTGTATGTGGTATGCATGTGGTGTGTATGTGGTGTATATGTGGTATGCATGTGGTGTGTATGTGGTGTATATGTGGTGTGTATGTGGTGTATATGTGGCATGCATGTGGTGTGTATGTGGTATGCATGTGGTGTATATGTGGTGTGTATGTGGTGTATATGTGGTATGCATGTGGTGTGTATGTGGCATGCATGTGGTGTATATGTGGTGTGTATGTGGTGTGTATGTGGTGTATATGTGGCATGCATGTGGTGTGTATGTGGTGTGTATGTGGTATGCATGTGGTGTGTATGTGGTGTGTATGTGGTATGTATGTGGTATGCTTGTGGTGTGTATGTGGCATGCATGTGGTGTGTTTGTGGTGTGTATGTGGTATGCATGTGGTGTGTATGTGGTGTATATGTGGTATGCATGTGGTGTGTATGTGGTGTGTATGTGGTATGCATGTGGTGTGTATGTTGCGTATATGTGGTGTGTATGTGGTGTATATGTGGTATGCATGTGGTGTGTATGTGGTATGCATGTGATGTGTATGTGGTATGTATGTGGCATGCATGTGGTGTGCATGTGGTGTGTGTGTGGTATGTACGTGGCATGCATGTGGTGTGTATATGGTGTGTATGTTGTATGTATGTGGCATGCATGTGGTGTGTATGTGGTGTGTATGTAGCATGCATGTGGTGTATATGTGGTGTGTATGTGGTGTGTATGTGGAATGCATGTGGTGTGTATGTAGTGTGTATGTGGTATGTATGTGGCATGCATGTGGTGTATATGTGGTATGCATGTGGTGTGTATGTGGTATGCATGTGGTGTATATGTGGTGTGTATGTGGTGTATATGTGGTATGCATGTGGTGTGTATGTGGCATGCATGTGGTGTATATGTGGTGTGCATGTGGTGTGTATGTGGTATGCACGTGGTGTGTATGTGGTGTATATGTGGTATGCATGTGGTGTGTATGTGGTGTGTATGTGGTATGCATGTGGTGTGTATGTGGTGTGTATGTGGTATGTATGTGGTATGCTTGTGGTGTGTATGTGGCATGCATGTGGTGTGTTTGTGGTGTGTATGTGGAATGCATGTGGTGTGTATGTGGTGTATATGTGGTATGCATGTGGTATCCATGTGGTGTATATGTGACATGCATGTGGTGTGTATGTGGTATGCATGTGGTGTGTATGTGGTATGTATGTGGTGTGTGGTATGTGGCGTGGTATGCATGTGGTGTGTATGTGGTATGTATGTGGTGTGTATGTGGTATGTATGTGGTGTGTATGTGGTATGCATGTGGTGTGTATGTGGTATGCATGTGGTGTGTATGTGGTATGTATGTGGTGTGTATGTGGTATGCATGTGGTGTGTATGTGGTATGCATGTGGTGTGTATGTGGTATGTATATGGTGTGTATGTGGTATGCATGTGGTTTGTATGTGGTATGCATGTGGTGTGTATGTGGTATGCATGTGGTGTGTATGTGGTATGCATGTGGTGTGTATGTGCTATGCATATGGTGTGTATGTGGTATGTATGTGGTGTGTATCTGGTATGTATGTGGTGTGTATGTGGTATGTATGTGGTGTGTATGTGGTATGCATGTGGTGTATATTTGATATGGATGTGGTGTGTATGTGGTATATATGTGGTGTTTATGTTGTATGCATGTGGTGTGTATGTGGTGTGTATGTGGTGTGCATGTGGTATGCATGTGGTGTGTATGTGGTATGCATGTGGTGTGTATGTGGTATGTATGTGGTGTGTATGTGGTATGCATGTGGTGTATATGTGGTATGTATGTGGTGTATATGTGGTATGTATATGGTGTGTATGTGGTATGCATGTGGTGTGTATGTGGTATGCATGTGGTGTGTATGTGGTATGCATGTGGTGTGTATGTGGTATGCATGTGGTGTGTATGTGGTATGCATGTGGTGTGTATGTGGTATGTATGTGGTGTGTATCTGGTATGTATGTGGTGTGTATGTGGTATGTATGTGGTGTGAATGTGGTATGGATGTGGTGTATATTTGGTATGGATGTGGTGTGTATGTGGTATATATGTGGTGTTGATGTGGTATGCATGTGGTATGCATGTGGTGTGTATGTGGTGTGTATGTGGTGTGCATGTGGTGTGTATATGGTGTGTATGTGGTGTGTATGTGGTGTGTATGTGGCGTGCATGTGGTGTGTATGTGGTGTGTATGTGACATGCATGTGGTGTGTATGTGGTGTGTATGTGGTGTGTATGTGGCATGCATGTGGTGTGTGTGTGGTGTGTATGTGGTGTGCATGTGGTGTATGTGTGGTGTGTATGTGGTGTGTGTGTTGCATTTTGCAAGCACGTCATTTCGGTCATTGTTTGATCGGAACATCTGTTTATCATATTTTGAGTATTTCCGGTCGTGCACTTTATTTCTAATGCACAAAACAAACAAACAGAAACTCATCGGACATACTTCGGCAAAAACTTTCTCACGCAACGCCGGCATACGAGCGTCTGACGGTGGTAAATGCTGAGACCATCTGCATTCATCACTTGCAGATAAGGCCAAACGTAGAATGTGTAAGATACTGAAAATAAAATATTGTGACACGTTTGTCGGGGGCAACATTATATATATATTTAATTTAATAACATTGGATAGAATAACTAAATATATGCGCTGAAAGTTTTTTCTGCGGTTTCACGTATATACTTTCCTTGAGGCTAACGGACGCCCGTTGATCTTTGTCCTTGCAGTGAGCAAATAGATAACGCCGCTTGGCAGCTGCAGCGATCACCGTGTCACCGCCCCTCGGGTGAAGCCATCACCTCTGTCCCAGCTCTGATTCCAATAATATATTCCCATCTCCTTTGTGTGGTCATTCCTCGTCTTCTGTCTTTCGTTCTACAATATGGCTGAACTTTCAAACGTATTCTACCGACGGGTCCTGAGGCCTTCACGTATCTCTCTAACCGGCAGGCCCTGAGGCCTTCACGTATCTCTCTAACCGACAGGCCCTGAGGCCTTCGCGTATCCCTCTAACCGACAGGCCCTGAGACCTTAAGTGCTTCTTTAACTGCCGGGCTTTGAGCAGCTGACACAGGCAGATGAAATCACTGATTGCTTTGTAGAAATCACTTGAGTAGCGCGCATTGACGCGCCTCACGTATGTCTGGTCATATACGATGTGTGTACTTGACATCCACAGTATATATAGAACAATGGCACGTACTGTTTGTACATAATCACGCCACGTAAATACAAGAGAATACTGTTTCTGAGTAAAATGTTGTGAACAAAGAAAACAAGTCTTCGTGTGCTTCGAAAATAACCCTCTAACACACATTGCACATGCATAATTGTGACGACACGACATGACGTCACGCATTAGTCCGCTGTACTATAGCGTGCAGCTTTGTACGAAGTGTACGTACTTTTCACGTCATTGTACATTTTGACTGTTTTAGAACACGTGGTCAACAGTTCAAAAATAAGTTAAAATCAACACAAAGGGCGAAAACTGAGAGAAAACTGTTAAACATTAAACTAACAGATAAAATACCACATGACACAATCAGAAGGAGAACAAACGTAAGAGATACAATAAATATCATCAAAAAAGTGGAGATGGGCGGGTTACACAGCGATAATCCAAGAGAACAAGTGGACCACCAGATCAACTGAATGCAACACAGGAGACGGACGAGAGCACGAGACAGACCGGCGATGTGACGGCGATGTGACGGCGATGTGACGGCGATGTGACGGCGATGTGACGGCGATGTGACGGCGATGTGACGGCGATGTGACGGCGATGTGACGGCGATGTGACGGCGATGTGACGGCGATGTGACGGCGATGTGACGACAATGAATAATGCAGGCGCAAGTTGGACAAGAAAAGTCAAAGACAGAGAGAGAGCTGGACATGTCTAGCGGGGTGCGACCTCCTGTAGTGAATAAGCTGACCTAGGCGAAATGTGAAAGAACACCACATCTAACAATAATTGTAAGTATTATTATTTATTTTATGTATTATTATACATTTATAATGCGCCATGTATCCGGGTTAAAAACCTGCTCAAAGGCGCTAACAAGGTAATGCTAAATAATTTAAAATAAATTGAAGAGCTAAAATAAAATGTGATTAAAAGACAGGTAAACATAAGTTAAATAAAAAATTTCAATAAATGATTTAAATTAATTAATTATATCAAGAAGTTAAATAAATACATAAAATAAAATAAATAAATAATAAATAAAAAGATAAAATAAACAACTACAATTAAGTTGATACATTAGATAAACATATAAATTAATCAGATAAGTTAAATAAACAAATTAAATAAATAATACGTTAAATAAGTAAACTGTTCGAGTGATTAAAATGTCAACAGAGTGTTCGAAAGGCTTCGCGAAAGAGATGTGTTTTTAGAAGTGACTTGAATACTGCAACGGAGTTGGCTTGCCTAATTGCGGGAGGCAGGGCGTTCCACAGTGTCGGCCCTGCCACAGAAAAGGCCCGACGACCGTACCGCTCGAGATGGTACCGCGGTATAGTCAATAGATGTTGATCGGCGGATCTCAGTGTTCGGGTGGGTGTGTATGGAATCACTAGCGACGACAGATACACTGGGCATAGATGATGCACAGCGCGAAACACAAGTAAAAGAAGCTTGAATTCGATTCGCTGACGAACAGGCAACCAATGTAAACTGAATGAAACTGGTGTTATGTGATCTCGTCCGCGGGTTCCAGTAATCAGCCGTGCCGCGGAGTTTTGAATCATCTGCAGTTTCCGCAGCTGCGTCTCGGGCAGTCCATAAAACATAGCGTTGCCGAAGTCCAAGCGCGACATGACTAAAGCATGAATAATTGTTTTGCAAGCAATGGTGGAAAGGCATTTTCTGATAGTTGCAATGCCGCGAATGTGACAGTATGCCACCTGGCATACTGTCACGCTAGGATCGATCGTCACCCCACCTACAAACAACACACAGTTACTCATACAACTCTGCTGTATTTTCGACATTACAAGTGAATGTGATGCCTACAATTACAGCAATAACGAAAGAAAGTAAGAACGAAATTGTCAAGGTATGTCTTTTTTGACGTCAAACATTACATTTACTTCAGTTCAGGCGGATGGTTTAAAAGCGAGTCTAAAGACGAAACATACATTGACGAAATGCTTTTGGATTTCCACGACAAGTTATCAGATTTCTGCTCCAATCAATACCAGCAGTAAGCAGTACTCCCCTATGTAATGCCTACCTCGCAAACACAATACAACAAATTTGCAATAAATGTCATGACTGCTGTGAAGGCACCACGCGGAAACCGGAAACCGGGTAATCAAGGAGACCTGCCGTTGACGAGCGTGATTGTTTTTCTAAACATGTACCCGTTTCCGACGACATCGGGTCACAAAAAGACCCCATTTGTTGCCCTGCGGTCGGTGTCTAAATAGATCTCGATAATGGTGTCGGCGCCTCGTCGGGGGGACGGCCGCTGACAAAGGAAGCTATAGTCCCGGGGCGCTCCTGGGGTGGCGGCACTATCAGCTGTCACGGCCGCCTTAATGCACGCACGCGTGAAATTGTTTTAGGGCGAAGTAACGCAGCGAGGTATATAAAGAGACACCGACTCTTGACTGGCTTACTACATTGAAGTAGTTCAATGACATACTCTGATATGCCTCACTGACGTCCAAAGGCAAAGCTCAGCGTGTCTAGGATGTTGCAAAGGGGTAGTAGTAGTAGTAGTAGTAGTAGTAGTAGTAGTAGTAGCGTAACAAGTTACATACGAAAACAATCAAAACATTAAGCCAGAGGGGCTTGGACCAATGCCCCCCCCCTCCAAATATACGCTACTTCCAAAGCAGCATTAGTGACAGACTTACTAAAGTTGCACACTTTCGAATTACACAACGGCCGGTAGAAAATATACTGTAGGAAACACAACCTATACATTAAACACAACATATACATTAAACACAACCTATACATTAAACACAACCTATACATTAAACACAACATATACATTAAACACAACATATACATTAAACACAACATATACATTAAACACAACCTATACATTAAACACAACCTATACATTAAACACAACATATACATTAAACCCAACATATACATTAAACACAACCTATACATTAAACACAACATATACATTAAACACAACATATACATTAAACACAACATATACATTAAACACATAGGACGAATATGTGAAATGACGCGGACAGAGCCATCCTTTGTCCACACCAAACTACATAATTGCTTCCTTCCATTCTCCCCGAAGGAAGCAATCATAGAGGAAATCATAGGTTGTCTCGACTGAGTCGTCTTCTGTCTGCAAAAGGGATATAAAACGGTGGCATATACCAAGCTTATAACTGCAGTAGAACCTCGTTCATCCACACACCTCTTTCATCCGGACACCTCGGTATCCGGACACCTCGGTATCCGGACACCTCGGTATCCGGACACCTCGGTATCCGGACACATCGGTATCCGGACACCTCGGTATCCGAACATGATTTCACGGGAACGGAATTTCCAAGAAACAATGCAGCCGAGGTGGATGAAATAACAACTGAGGCCATATTAGCATGTGGAGAAACCGGGATCACATGGCTTACCACAATACTCCAGAAGGCCTGGAAGGAGAGAAAAGTCCCTGAAGACTGGCAGCGTGCAGTAGTTGTACCGATCTGGAAAAAGAAAGGCAGCAAGAACGATTGTGGCACACACTGAGGAATATCGCTTCTCAGCCACACAGGGAAAATATATACGCGAACATTATCGAGCAGTGACCTTGGTACAAGGTAGAGCCACTGCTGAGCGACGTACAGATGGGTTTCAGAAAAGGAAGAGGGTGCACAGATGCCATCTTTGCTCTATGACAACTACGCGAGAAGGCAATCGAGTACAACCGAGAACTGAACCTTGTCTTCGTAGACCAAGAGAAGGCTTTCGACAAAGTTAACAGAGACAAACTTTGGAGAGTATTGTAAACGTACAACGTGAAAGGACACCTCCGGGACAACATCACAGCCATCTACGCCACAAGCATGAGCTCAGTCCGCACCCCAATCGGACTTACAGACTGGATCCAACTTACACCTGGAGTGAGACAAGGGTGTGTCCTATCACCACTGCTGTTCTTTGTGTACATGGACAAGATAACAAAGGAGGCAAACCCAGAACCAGAAGCCTTAAATGAAATGTTGTTCGCCGATGACCAAAGCTTTGCAAATGAAGATGAAAAGAAGTTGCAAAAACACACACAAATAGTCTGAACACTACCTGTGACGAATACGACATGAAGATCAGCATCAGCCAGACCGAGACAATGAAGGTGAGCAGAACACACAGCAAACTCAACATCAACATCAGCCAGACCGAGACAATGAAGGTGAGCAGAAACCCAGCAAACTCAACATCAACATCAGCCAGACCGAGACAATGAAGGTGAGCAGAACACACAGCAAACTCAACATCAACATCAGCCAGACCAAGACAATGAAGGTGAGCAGAACACACAGCAAACTCAACATCAACATCAGCCAGACCAAGACAATGAAGGTGAACAGAAACCCAGCAAACTCAACATCAACATCAGCCAGACCAAGACAATGAAGGTGAGCAGAAACCCAGCAAACTCAACATCAACATCAGCCAGACCAAGACAATGAAGGTGAGCAGAACACACAGCAAACTCAACATCAACATCAGCAAGACCGAGACAGTGAATGTGAGCAGAAACCCAGCAAACTCAACACGAACATCAGCCAGACCGAGACAATGAAGGTGAGCAGAAACCCAGCAAACCCAACATCAACATCAGCAAGACCGAGACAGTGAATGTGAGCAGAAACCCAGCAAACTCAACACGAACATCAGCCAGACCGAGACAATGAAGGTGAGCAGAAACCCAGCAAACTCAACACCAACATCAGCAAGACCGAGACAGTGAAGGTGAGCAGAAACCCAGCAAACTCAACACGAACATCAGCCAGATCGAGACAATGAAGGTGAGCAGAAACCCAGCAAACTCAACACCAATTTCAGCCAGACCGAGACAGTGAAGGTGAGCAGAACACCCAGCAAACTCAACACCAACATCAGCCAGACCGAGACAATGAAGGTGAGCAGAAACCCAGCAAACTCAACACCAACATCAGCCAGACCGAGACAGTGAAGGTGAGCAGAACACCCAGCAAACTCAACATCAACGGCACTCAACTCCTGCAAGTGACCGAGTTCAAGTGCCTCGGCAGCATATTTACAGAAGATGGACGATTTAACAGAGAAGTCGAAACAAAAGTACAGAAAACAAACAACGTCAGCTACCAGCTCGCACCGCTCCTGAAACACCCCAACATCCCCATCGAAACCAAAGCTAAGCTCATCAACTCCATCTTCCCAACCCTGACATACCACAGCCAGACATGGACCCTGACCAAAAGCCTTGAAAGAAAGATCACCACCTGCGAGATGAGACGTCTAAGAAGAGCCGTCAACGAGACCAGACGAGACGTGATAAGAAACGAGCACATCAGGGAAGTGGTCGGAATAACACCAGCCCACCACTACATGCAACAACACCAGCCCACCACTACACACAACAACACCAGCCCACCACTACATACAACAACACCAGCCCACCACTACATGCAACAACACGAGCCCACCACTACATGCAACAACACCAGCCCACCACTACATGCAACAACACCAGCCCACCACTATATACAACAACACCAGCTCACCACTACATACAACAACACCAGCCCACCACTATATACAACAACACCAGCCCACCACTATATACAACAACACCAGCCCACCACTATATACAACAACACCAGCCCACCTCTACATACAACAACACCAGTCCACCACTATATACAACAACACCAGTCCACCACTATATACAACAACACCAGCCCACCACTACATACAACAACACCAGCCCACCACTACATACAACAACACCAGTCCAACACTACATATATACAACAACACCAGTCCACCACTACATACAACAACACCAGCCCACCACTACATACAACAACACCAGCCCACCACTATATACAACAACACCAGCCCACCACTACATACAACAACACCAGCCCACCACTACATGCAACAACACCAGCCCACCACTACATACAACAACACCAGCCCACCACTACATGCAACAACACCAGCATACCACTACATACAACAACACCAGCCCACCACTACATGCAACAACACCAGCCCACCACTACATACAACAACACCAGCCCACCACTACATGCAACAACACCAGCCCACCACTACATGCAACAACACCAGCCCACCACTACATACAACAACACCAGCCCACCACTACATGCAACAACACCAGCCCACCACTACATACAACAACACCAGCCCACCACTACATGCAACAACACCAGCCCACCACTACATACATCAACACCAGCCCACCACTACATACAGAGAATCAAGTGGTTTGGACATCTGACACGCATGGCTACCAACCAACTGGCTCTCAAGGCATACAACACCAGGGTGGCAGGCTTCAAAGCGAGAGGGAGACCAAGAAAAACTTGGATTGAAGGTGTCAAAGAGACACTGAAGAAACACGACATCCCCCTCTCCAGGCATTCCGGCTTGCTGCTGATCGCCACCTTCATCTCCCCACGACACCCCCCGGTACAAGCGGATGGATAAAGTAACGTAAAGTAGGAATTTCGAAACGCTAATTGTACGTTTCTCTTATCCGGAAAACTCATTAATACGGACATATACACCGGGGACCAACACGTCCGGATTAACGAGGTTCAGCTGTATATGCAACAACCCTTTAAAGTTACTTTACCTGTCAAGAAAATCATCTCTCAAAAGTACTATGGAAACATGTACATTGCAATAGTCCATTTAACAAGCAGTTGCACATGGTTGTGGTTCAAAGAGGTGACAGTATCAGAGCACATGTGTTGTGAAGCCTATATTGCTGGACGGTACAGTCATGTCTCGTTTATCCGCACACTTTGATTAACGTGATCTAAAACAAACTGGTTAAGTGAATCATATCACAGTGTTATCTGACGAGGTGGTTCCTCAAAATATAAATTTAAACACACACACATGTGCCATAAAAATCGGATTAGAGAAATTCTGACATATACTATAAAATTATTATTATAATGTTTAAGAACAAGTGAAAGCAGAGAGAAGAAAACATTTAAAAAGAAAAGTGCGCATTCTCGCGAGACGGAGTCGAACCGCCGACCTAAGGATGACAGCCGCTTCAACCACTACAGTCCTCCGCTCTACCAACTGAGCTATCGCGAGATTACGGTTAAGGGGCGATTCAACGATCAACACATTTTACTGAGCTGCATGATACGACAATATTGCTAATAGAAACAGCCCTTTTTATGTACAAATTCAAAACATTATCATGTTGCAACTTATGAACTCATTAAATGACAAATGACGTAACCAACTGCAACACATTTCACGTGACTGTACAATGCGACAGCCGGCGTGCAGCGCTCAATAGATAAGGTGAGGTAAGTGTAACTAAAGTGCGAGCAAACGCCCACCAGTGGCGCCACATAGTGAATGTAATGTAAGTCACTCACGATTTCACCACTGCCACAACCTACATTAATTTTTATGTGCAGATTCCGCACAACTTTATTTCATTTGGTATGCACCTACATTTTGCCAAGAAATCTCTCCGTTTCAATAGCATACAATTGTGGATAGTGTTTGCATTGAAAATGCGTATAGGAAAAAATAACGTCACGCATGTTTCTGTTACGTATAGGCCTACGCATGTGCCCATATGCAATTTTTTTACTTAAGTGACGTAACAAGTCGTACACAATAATCGCGTTGCCCAGCCAACCAGGCGGTTTATGCGAAATCGCTGCGAAGGATTAGAAAAAACAACTGCGAAATCATCACATTTACTGACAAATAAATACATGTGTGTGTGTGTGTGTGTGTGTGTGTGTGTGTGTGTGTGTGTGTGTGTGTGTGTGTGTGTGTGTGTGTGTGTGTGTGTGTGTGTGTGTGTGTGTGTGTGTGTGTGTGTGTGTGTGTGTGTGTGTGTGTGTGTGTGTGTGTGTGTGTGTGTGTGTGTGTGTGTGTGTGTGTGTGTGTGTGTGTGTGTGTGTGTGTGTGTGTGTGTGTGTGTGTGTGTGTGTGTGTGTGTGTGTGTGTGTGTGTGTGTGTGTGTGTGTGTGTGTGTGTGTGTGTGTGTGTGTGTGTGTGTGTGTGTGTGTGTGTGTGTGTGTGTGTGTGTGTGTGTGTGTGTGTGTGTGTGTGTGTGTGTGTGTGTGATAATTCGCTTTCGCTGGTATTTTGTTCTAATCCAGCCGCGCCATTTTGTTTCGTCAGTGGGGGTATGTCTCCTAGGAGGCGTTGTTTCACGAAGCATTCACACCGTACGAAGGAACTATTGCGGACGTTTGACAAACATTACGTAACTGTCCGCCACTGACGTCATTTCCGGTGTCTCTTACTCGAAAGAAAACTATTGTTTCCTGGCGGAAATTATTTATATACCTAATTCGAAAAAAAATTTGCAAATTAATTAGTTTAAGATTGTTTATATATCAATGTGAGCAAAAACAGTACCATAGGCACTTTAAAGAGTTCCATATTCCAGCTATGCTCAACTATTTCTTCCATGTGGCGCGCTATGGTGTCTTCATATGTAATGGACCAGTGGTATATATATATATATATATATATATATATATATATATATATATATATATATATATATATATATATATATATATATATACTGCTTGAGTAGGTTCAGAAGGCGCTACATTTAGCGCTTTCTGAACCTAACCTAGCAGCGACAAGACTTGCATGAAACAATTCTGGCTGCTCAACGCACAATGTGACTTCAATGCATTATGGAACCACAAGACAATATAAAAACACCTGAGTACAACGCACACGCCTGGGTGTCGTAATAATGAGTGTGCCTAAAGTACCGGATTTAGCTAAACCCTAAGGTTTATTAAAACGTTTCCGGTTATATTGGAAGAAGTTCACAAAATAATAGGGCCAGACTCGACGGTCCACTGCTCCACATTCCAGTGTAAAGACCAGTTTGCTGTAGAGCAGTAGAAATAATCACAACTGATCAAGGGAAGTAAGTTCTATGTTGACGCGGCCAATTTTCAGCAGTTATTTTTGCAGATGCAACATCTAGCAAGCTCGACTTGTATGGCGGGGGTGCTATGAACCGTTTGCTCCCCTTTTCAACATACGAAGTAGATTACTATCTAACATGGATGAAACCATTGATAGAAAAGATTATGAAGAACAGTTTATTAACAGCTATTACGTGTTGGCAAAGAAATGTAAACTTACATATACATTGTGCATGAATAACTCCATAAAAGATGCGATTCAAAACAGAATCAAGTAAAACTTGGAATAATTATAAATAATACTGACTGATCGGAAACACTCATCAATACAAAATACGTTTAACGTAATAGTTAAAACAATTTCCGTCGTTTCGTTGTGTCGCGAGACACTGGAATCACATCATTGTTTTTGTCGGCTGCCGATGCCACGTGTTGTTTGTTGACGCTAAACCTCAGAGAACAATCGCCACACTTCTCCACCGACCATGTGACTCCAACTTGACGGTTAGACGGAGTACGCGCGACTCGACTCAGCTTCACTGACATTCCCCCAGATGGCGTTACCGTCCACTTGTGTGCCGCTACAGTTTCACCGTTTTGTGATTCACATCTGCGTGTGTTGCCTGTCTTTATCGGCGCTAACCCTGCGGTGTTTGTGTCGTAATCATACTGAGATCGTGATGCAACAGCAGACATTTTCGTTAACGACACTGCCTCAGTATTGGACTCGGCTGAAACGTGTGTTGCAATTGTTGTCTGGCAGATGTCACCACCTGCCGATGATTGCGGTTGCAATAGCTTAGGAACTTTAGGTTTTCTTGCAGTCAACGGCGACGAACAAACTTGCCGCGAAATGGTTGGATGACTCTGCAATGCTACAACGCTAGGGCGTCGATTTCGCCACGTAACATCTTCGGAGTAACCATTAGGCGTTTTGACAGTGTCCACCCAACGATATTGCAATGACTCGCTGTCGTAACACCTGTCTGATTCGCCCATGTTGAAAGTAGCCACATCCGGCCCGGGAGGTGGTACGCGAGGCAGGATATTAGACGATATGCATGTATTTAGTTCACCGGACAACTGTTGTTGGTGTAACGAACCCGTGCACAGAACGTCGTCCATAACACAACTGCACCGACCTTCCACAGAACAACACAACGGCTCCACGGTTGACTGCTCACGCTCTGAAATAGCACCATCGACCGTGACGACATCCACCTCAGATGTAGGGACCTCGTTCAAGTAGTCCGTGATAATGTTTCCATCTAAACACGACGTTTGCAAATCTTCGACGACTTCAAGCAGATGTGTTAATGAAGGAAATTCGTCTGTGTCATCGTTAACTTCGATGCCACAGGGTGAAACCGACGCATTACCGACGGATATCAATTGCGTAACCGGAGTGTCGATATCATCAAGCATTTTGTAAATATCTGCATATGACACACTGAAGTTAGTTAGAGCTACGTCGTGTGTCATAGCACAGGACCGGTCATCGTGTATAACAGCACAGGACCGGTCATCGTGTGTTGCGCTGACACTGTGATTGTTCTTTCGAGACGCATCGCGTGAGATAACATCGAAGTCATCGGTATCATTGTAGCATCTCGTTTCGTCCACAGCATCGCACAAACGGCTGCGTGGCGCGTCACATTCTTTGCTTTGTCGCTGATGTTCCACACCTTTGAAAGTCGCGCGTTCTAGACTTCTGGTTTCTGAGACATATGCACGGTCCGCATGCCCACCGCGACGTGCGTCACTAATCTCGTCATCCTGCATCCAAACAGGGGGCAGGGAATACTCCTCCGTCGACCCACTCGGCTCCACGTCCGGCGCTTCTGTCCATGTCCTAGCAACGAAATCTGGGGGAAGTGGATACTCCTCCGTGGATCCAGACTGCTCAGTGTCCACAGCTTCTGCACAGCTCTCTCCTTGGCACCGACCGTAGTCCCCGCCACCATCGTCGATCATCTTCACATCCCAATGTCCTTCCACGGTCGGTCTGTTATCCGGTTCACTGCACGTCGTAAAATCGCACTGTGGATTGTCTACACACGCACTGGCCATCACACAGGCCGTTTCGCCGGCACCACCGGTTATACAATCAATCTGGTCAATGTTTTCATTTGGTGTAGAACGCTCGGCTTGCGCTACGCACGGCTGCAGTACACACAGACTCAACGGTCCTTGCAACTCGTCAGCGAGATTTATGAGCTTTGTCACGTAATCGTCCGATGGAGAATGCTTTCCATGGAACATTTTAACAGGTGACTTTGTTTTGTTTGTGTTGTTGTTTTCATCTTCCGCCACAGCTGTGTTACACTTTCTGTCATCTGTCAAATGGACTGGATCAACATCTTTGTCACATATTCTGTCATATGTCGTACGGACTGGATCAACAGCTTTGTCACACATTCTGTCATCTGTCATATGGACTGGATCAACAGCTTTGTCAGTGAAATTGTCATACATTCTGTCATCTGTCATATGGACTGGATCAACAGCTTTGTCACACATTCTGTCATCTGTCATATGGACTGGATCAGCAGTTTTGTCACACATTCTGTCATCTGTCATACGGACTGGATCAACATCTTTGTCACATATTCTGTCATATGTCGTATGGACTGGATCAACAGCTTTGTCACACTTTCTGTCATCTGTTATATGGACTGGATCAACAGCTTTGTCAGTTAAATTGTCATACATTCTGTCATCTGTCATCTGGACTGGATCAACAGCTTTGTCACACATTCTGTCATCTGTCATATGGACTGGATCAACAGTTTTGTCACACATTCTGTCATCTGTCATATGGACTGGATCAGCAACATCGTCACACATTCTGTCACCTGTCATATGGACTGGATAAACAGCTTTGTCACACACTCTGTCATCTATCAAATGGACAGGATCAGCAACTTTGTCAAAAAAACTGGTTAGGTCAGCGTGGCAAGCGGTGTTGCATAAACAATCACGAGCAGACGACACCGAGTGAAAGGTAGATAACATGTCTTCGATGGATGACAGTTTACCGATGACATCGTCGAGCGATGCGTAGTTGTCGTCGCAGTTTGCGTATTGTTTGTGTTTCTCCGACTGACGATGTTGCTGCACGTCGTCAAAACAAGTTTCGCACAATTCACAAAATCCGTCTTTTATGTAAGTTTTCTTTCGAGCAGCTTTCGTCGATGGCATCGTCGCCGATTTCGAACTGCATCGAGTACTTTCGATTTTCTTCAGCATGGCTTTCACGTGTTGGTTGGTCAGAAACGGCGACGTGTCGTGGGTCGAGTCGGCGATGACGGCAGGGAATGATTGGAAGCGTTGCATTATGGGTCGGAACCTCTCGCCGTCGTCGTCGATCTTCATAAACACCCCGCGCAGCTGCCTGACGACCGTCTTCCCTGTGTCGTGGGCGATAATCGGGTGCATGTGTGCCAAATCCGCACGTGTCTCGACGTGTTGTTGGACCTGGTCGAGGATGTCTGATACGGTTATCACGGCGACGCCAAGTTGCTTGGCCCGGTCCGCTACGCCGGACTTTCTATCGCCGGCCGGACTTTGAGTGCGACCGGAGAGCTTGAGCAGTGTAAGTCCGCGTGAAAGGACGGCCGGCTCGAGGGACTGACCGGCGGCGCCCGGGGTCGACCCACACCCGCTCCGGCTGGGCGACACTGTCGGTTTACTTGTGACGACGTGCGTGACTTGGTTCGATAGGAATTTGTCAACTTTACCTCCCATGTACACGATGTCTCTCTCCAGCCGCCGTTGGCCTGGGTACTTCTGCAGATCGAGGTAGTACGTGTGGCCATCGAAGGGCAGTCGGCGGCCGGAGCGCGGCCCTTGCAGTCGGCGTGGATCTCCGGGACTAGATACGACAGTCGACATTTTCTGACGGCGTCGATCCGTAGTGCAGTGGACAATATTCGGCCATTCAAAATCACCATCGGTCAACTCAAAATATTCCACAACGTCGATCGTCTGTGCGCCCAGAGCCCCGGACGCAGCGTCCACCAGCTAGTGGCCAAGCCAGGTCAATAGCGCGGCTGAGCCCACTGCGAAGAGGGGTGGCAGGTTGTCATCGTCTCACAGCTGTTTGCTCTGCTCTGGCTCAGCAGCCACAATAAAAACAGTGGTAACAACAGACAACACATATTTATGACATCATTAAGTCACAAGAAAGACGACACCACGACAGTCAACATATATCCCAGATATCACGCGCATGCCTCCGCCTGTCTACCTTCTCTCGAGAAATGCTCGGGCCTCTGCTCAGCGGTTACGTGGGCTCGAGCTGTCAAGCGGAACCCACCGCGACCATTACGCTGTGATGTCTCCGCGGCCGGGTCAGTTGACCGGTTGTTGATGACACCCGCTGACGGACTCGCCACCTCGCAGACTACCGCGTTGACGCAACGATGTGACGTGTGCGTGCGCGCGCGCGCGCGCGCGTGTGTGTGGCGCGGCATGGGCTTTACGTCATCAACCAATACGTTTTACCGTTTACCACCAAGGGCAGCCACTGATGGGAAAGAAGAGGTTTTACGCTTTCAAACAGAAGAATGCAAAGTTGACGGATTGGGCGGGTGGTTGGCATAGACTTCGACTTTGTTGACGACATCACTCTTCTGTCGGAAGTAATTCAACAAGCTCAACATCTCTTCCACTCGATCTCGACTGTTCATAAAGTTAAAATGTTTAAATAGTAAAAGCGAAACAATAACCTAAGCAATATTTCCGATATTTCGATGCCATCATCATCATAATAATAATCATCATCATCATCACCATCGTAATCATCATCATCATCATCATGTGGTGGCATCTCCTCTCGGATAGTCAGCTGTCATGGATCGTCTCTGATGTCTGTGTTGTGCCGTTCTGATCAGATCTTCATATTTCCAATCCACACATTGATGTCGTCTGTCCATGTAACTTCCCTGCCTTCTTTACCCTCCACATCCCTCCAATGTTTACCCTCCACCATCCCTCCAATGTTTACCCTCCACCATCCCTCCAATGTTTACCCTCCACCATCCCTCCAATGTTTACCCTCCACATCCCTCCAATGTTTACCCTCCACCATCCCTCAAATGTTTACCCTCCACCATCCCTCCAATGTTTACCCTCCACCATCCCTCCAATGTTTACCCTCCACCATACCTCCAATGTTTACCCTCCACCATCCCTCCAATGTTTACCCTCCACCATCCCTCCAATGTTTACCCTCCACCATCCCTCCAATGTTTACCCTCCACCATCCCTCCAATGTTTACCCTCCACCATCCCTCCAATGTTTACCCTCCACCATCCCTCCAATGTTTACCCTCCACCATCCCTCCAATGTTTACCCTCCACCATCCCTCCAATGTTTACCCTCCACCATCCCTCCAATGTTTACCTTTGGATTCTTCCTGTCCCATGATATGCCCAAAAGTGTTTTTGTGTTTCTATTTTGCTGAGTCCGATTTAGCATGGTATTTCTATGTTCGTGTTCAGTCCAGCGTATGCGTTATCTATGTTCGTGACATGTTCAGTCCAGCTTATGAGTTGTCTATGTTCGTGACATGTTCAGTCCAGCGTATGCGTTGTCTATGTTCGTGAAATGTTCAGTCCAGTTTATGCATTGTCTATGTTCGTGACATATTTAATCCAGCTTATGCGTTGTCTATGTTCGTGCCATGTTCAGTCCAACGTATGCGTTGATTTTGATACCAAACAACTTTTAACTGTTCATATGAATGTTCACACATACTATTATTGTTATTGTATTGAGAAGCGATACAACACATACGTAATGTATTAGCAAAATAAATACATACGCCTCTTTAATATATAAAAAATACACAACTCAATGAAACGTCGATATCCATCGGACGAAAGGCAGGATTTAGTGTAACGTTGACACTCGAGTAGAGAGTTAGGCAGTCTACGTGGGGATTCACTCCTTATAGCAGGACGTGGTCACCCTCGGACAGGACGTGGTCACCCTCGGGCTGGACGTGGTCACCCTCGGGCTGGACGGTGTCACCCTCGGACAGGACGTTGTCACCCTCGGGCTGGACGTTGTCACCCTCGGACAGGACGTTGTCACCCTCGGGCTGGACGGTGTCACCGTCGGGCTGGACGTTGTCACCCTCGGGCTGGACGTTGTCACCCTCGGGCTGGACGGTGTCACCCTCGGGCTGGACGGTGTCACCCTCGGGCTGGACGTGGTCACCCTCGGACAGGACGTGGCTTGGTCTCAGAGAACGCGGCAGAATACGGCCGTCGTCATGGCAACGACGAGGAAGGTAGCCACGTGGATCACAGGTCTGTAACGACAAAAAATAGACACTATCCTGAAAAAAAACTAACTTTGAATGTGGACGGTATGTTCGTGAACTGCATGTTGTTTATTTTCCTTTGATGGTTTAGGAATTATGACAATACAAATGTTCTTCATGCTGTAGAACACGACGAGTGACGGGCGTAGAGATAGAGGTAGAGTTTGGAAGGTAGATTTTGGACCGCGATTGGTTGGACAAACAAGACATCAACTAGACCTACTTGACAACTGCGCAAGTGCACCCATCGCCGTCACCCGTGCTAGTCGTGTTGCAGCCACGGTTCGTTTCGTCACCAGCTGAACTTTTTGGTTTGAAAAAAGAAATAATTAAGATGTGATGGGCGGATAAACTGTTTGACTAGACGCCGACAAGATACAGAGCCTAGATAAACCGACTGATGGTACTTTCACACGGTGTGCGTCAATGTTCTGTCGGCGCATCACAGTTGGCAGATCTATTACTGCTTTGCAACCTGATCCGACAAGCTAACAAACATGGCCCCCGCAAAATATGGTTCAAGTTCAAGTTTTATTCTCTAATACCTTACAATGGTGTATGAGATAAATATACAATACCAAGAGTACTTGAAAGTACTCAAGACATTTTAAAATAATAAGAACAGTCAATGTTAGTTAAACTTACTAATTATGATTTTGATTAACTTACAAATTCTTATTAGTTTATTTAAACTATGAATATTAAACAACAGAGAGAACTTGAAAGAATTAGGGTGTTAAAAAAAATATTTTTAAAATCTATTTCTTTGGTTTCTTAAAGTGCCACATTGAAACAATATATGAAATTCATCCCCAATCTCATTTCTATTACACAAAGTACAATACCTTTCGTTTCTATCAATATTGAACCATCTGCCTATTTCAGTAGGCAGTTTTGTGTTACCCAGCCTAAATTGAGTGAAAATAATTCTTAATCTCTCTGGTAGTTATGTCAAGTATGATTCAAACTCGAATACTTCTTTAAATATTCTATAGGTAATACATTTATCATTGTGAAATACATTTGATGATCAGGTTGCTAATGCGAAGCTTGACGGAGGTCACGCTCATAACAGGATTGTGACGTCAGACCTTGAATCTGACAATTGAGGGATTCAGATTGTGACACCACAATCCAAATTATAACCAATGAGCGTGCGCCGTTGTCTCGATTGCTATAGCCTTAGCAACCATGCTTACATATTGAGACCGAGTGGCATCTATATATTTGTGGCCCTGTTTGTTGATAGTTTGACGGATGTTGTTGAGATTGTTAGGCACATAGTCACGTGATAGACAATTAGAACCATTCTACAGCAATGCATCCTACATTTGTTTGTTGATGGTTTGACGGATGTTGTTGAGATTGTTAGGCACACAGTCACGTGATAGACAATTAGAACCATTCTACAGCAATGCATCCTACATTTGTTTGTTGATGGTTTGACGGATGTTGTTGAGATTGTTAGGCACATAGTCACGTGATAGACAATTAGAACCATTCTACAGCAATGCATCCTACATTTGTTTGTTGATGGTTTGACGGATGTTGTTGAGATTGTTAGGCACATAGTCACGTGATAGACAATTAGAACCATTCTACAGCAATGCATTCTACATTTGTTTGTTGATGGTTTGACGGATGTTGTTGAGATTGTTAGGCACATAGTCACGTAATAGACAATTAGAACCATTCTACAGCAATGCATCCTACATTTGTTTGTTGATGGTTTGACGGATGTTGTTGAGATTGTTAGGCACATAGTCACGTGATAGACAATTAGAACCATTCTACAGCAATGCATCCTACATTTGTTTGTTGATGGTTTGACGGATGTTGTTGAGATTGTTAGGCACATAGTTACGTGATAGACAATTAGAACCATTCTACAGCAATGCATTCTACATTTGTTTGTTGATGGTTTGACGGATGTTGTTGAGATTGTTAGGCACATAGTCACGTAATAGACAATTAGAACCATTCTACAGCAATGCATCCTACATTTGTTTGTTGATGGTTTGACGGATGTTGTTGAGATTGTTAGGCACATAGTCACGTGATAGACAATTAGAACCATTCTACAGCAATGCATCCTACATTTGTTTGTTGATGGTTTGACGGATGTTGTTGAGATTGTTAGGCACATAGTCACGTGATAGACAATTAGAACCATTCTACAGCATCCTACATTTACGAACAGATATCGCTAATGTCCACTACTTGTAGGCAACGCTCATCGAGATCAGGAGGTCACGCGTTCACACGGTCATTGTATCATGACATTAACACCCGTAAACTTACATCCGCATTCCATGTAATTTGAACATGAAATTCCACCCGAAACATTAAACAGATAACGGTCAAGTTATATTAAAAAAATTGTGGTTAATAGAGGCTATTAGGCATAACCAGTGGCGCCTTTGGTGCATAAAATGATGCTAATATAACTGTGAAGTCACGAGCAAGAGTCGACGGAAGTAAAAGTAATTATGTGCTGTAATTAAGAGAACAATTATGTGTCCACAACAGCGGCAAGAGCGCACACGTTTAAAGAATTATTGCGTCAGTAAAGAGTACACCACATCAACAAAATAACACACCTTATACATTGGCTAATTCTGACTACACCAATTTATAATTATAATCACCAGAAGCTTAACGTGAGGCTGAATAACGACGGATCCGGTGTGCAAACGATTTCAGAAAGGTTGACCTCGTCAAAGTCAGGTGGATTCTTGTACTTATGGTTTCCAAGCAAATATTTCGCAGTATTGCGCCATCTAGACCAGCGGTTCTCAACCTTTTTGCCTCAAAGGCCCCCGCTATATAACATATGGCACCCACCGCCTTTTCGCTACAATGATGTCAAAAGTTATTGCTTTTAGACAATGTTGTGTTTATTAAACATTAAATCAAACAAACATATTTAAATGAAATAAATGTCACAGTATATCAATATGTCAGCTCGGGTTGATCTCAGTTTAATTTAATATGGTCAGGCCTTTAAGCTTTACTTATTCAATGACAACCATGTTAAATTGATTGTTAAACACGACGCAAATCAGTTGGTATTTCAAAATATACATTTCAAAATAAATACACTAATACAGAATGCAATCACTGTGGACTGTTCTTATGGTAGCCTAACTACAAGCTCCAGTCACTCAATGTGAGGACTGCTGTTGGTGCCTGCCAATAATACAATCACTGTGGACTGTTCTTGTGGTAGCCTAACTACAAGCTCTAGTCACTCAGTGTGAGGACTGCTGCTGGTGCCTGCCAATCATACAATCACTGTGGACTGTTCTCATGGTAGCCTAACTACAAGCTCCAGTCACTCAATGTGAGGACTGCTGTTGGTGCCTGCCAATAATACAATCACTGTGGACTGTTCTCATGGTAGCCTAACTACAAGCTCTAGTCACTCAATGTGAGGACTGCTGTTGGTGCCTGCCCATAATACAATCACTGTGGACTGTTCTCATGGTAGCCTAACTACAAGCTCCAGTCACTCAATGTGAGGACTGCTACTAGTGCCTGCCAATAATACAATCACTGTGGACTGTTCTCATGGCAGTCTAACTACAAGCACCAGTCACTCAATGTGAGGACTGCTGCTGGTGCCTGCCAATCATACAATCACTGTGGACTGTTCTCATGGTAGCCTAACTACAAGTTCTAGTCACTCAATGTGAGGACTGCTACTAGTGCCTGCCAATAATACAATCACTGTGGACTGTTCTTATGGCAGTCTAACTACAAGCTCCAGTCACTCAATGTGAGGACTGCTGCTGGTGCCTGCCAATCATACAATCACTGTGGACTGTTCTCATGGTAGCCTAACTACAAGCTCCAGTCACTCAATGTGAGGACTGCTGCTGGTGCCTGCCAATCATACAATCACTGTGGACTGTTCTCATGGTAGCCTAACTACAAGCTCCAGTCACTCAATGTGAGTACTGCTGCTAGTGCCTGCCAATAATACAATCACTGTGGACTGTTCTTATGGCAGCCTAACTACAAGCTCCAGTCACTCAATGTGAGGACTGCTGCTGGTGCCTGCCAATAATACAATCACTGTGGACTGTTCTTATGGTAGCCTAACTACAAGCTCCAGTCACTCAATGTGAGGACTGCTGCTAGTGCCTGCCAATAATACAATCACTGTGGACTGTTCTTATGGCAGTCTAACTACAAGCTCCAGTCACTCAATGTGAGGACTGCTGCTGGTGCCTGCCAATCATACAATCACTGTGGACTGTTCTCATGGTAGCCTAACTACAAGCTCCAGTCACTATATGTGAGGACTGCTGCTGGTGCCTGCCAATAATACAATCACTGTGGACTGTTCTCATGGTAGCCTAACTACAAGTTCTAGTCACTCAATGTGAGTACTGCTGCTGGTGCCTGCCAATAATACAATCACTGTGGACTGTTCTTATGGTAGCCTAACTACAAGCTCTAGTCACTCAATGTGAGGACTGCTGCTGGTGCCTGCCAATAATACAATCACTGTGGACTGTTCTTATGGCAGTCTAACTACAAGCTCCAGTCACTCAATGTGAGGACTGCTGCTGGTGCCTGCCAATAATACAATCACTGTGGACTGTTCTTATGGTAGCCTAACTACAAGCTCTAGTCACTCAATGTGAGGACTGCTGCTAGTGCCTGCCAATAATACAATCACTGTGGACTGTTCTTATGGCAGTCTAACTACAAGCTCCAGTCACTCAATGTGAGGACTGCTGCTGGTGCCTGCCAATAATACAATCAATGTGGACTGTTCTCATGGTAGCCTAACTACAAGCTCCAGTCACTCAATGTGAGGACTGCTGCTGGTGCCTGCCAATCATACAATCACTGTGGACTGTTCTCATGGTAGCCTAACTACAAGCTCCAGTCAATCAATGTGAGGACTGCTGCTGGTGCCTGCCAATCATACAATCACTGTGGACTGTTCTCATGGTAGCCTAACTACAAGCTCCAGTCACTCAATGTGAGGACTGCTGCTGGTGCCTGCCAATCATACAATCACTGTGGACTGTTCTCATGGTAGCCTAACTACAAGCTCCAGTCACTCAATGTGAGGACTGCTGCTGGTGCCTGCCAATCATACAATCACTGTGGACTGTTCTCATGGTAGCCTAACTACAAGCTCCAGTCACTCAATGTGAGGACTGCTGCTGGTGCCTGCCAATAATACAATCACTGTGGACTGTTCTTATGGTAGCCTAACTACAAGCTCTAGTCACTCAATGTGAGGACTGCTGCTAGTGCCTGCCAATAATACAATCACTGTGGACTGTTCTTATGGTAGTCTAACTACAAGCTCCAGTCACTCAATGTGAGGACTGCTGCTGGTGCCTGCCAATAATACAATCACTGTGGACTGTTCACATGGTAGCCTAACTACAAGCTCCAGTCACTCAATGTGAGGACTGCTGCTGGTGCCTGCCAATCATACAATCACTGTGGACTGTTCTTATGGTAGCCTAACTACAAGCTCCAGTCACTCAATGTGAGGACTGCTGTTGGTGCCTGCCAATAATACAATCACTGTGGACTGTTCACATGGTAGCCTAACTACAAGCTCCAGTCACTCAATGTGAGGACTGCTGCTGGTGCCTGCCAATAATACAATCACTGTGGACTGTTCACGTGGTAGCCTAACTACAGGCTCTAGTCACTCACTGTGAGGACTGCTGCTGGTGTCTGCTAATAACACAACCAATGCGCGGAGAGATCTTTGACAAACAGAAAATATCAATTTCAATGGTCCACCTGGCCCTGTATGTAGTTTTCAGTGCTGTCGTGGCTGAAAAGATGCCTGGATGGATGGGGAAGTGGCTGAAAAGTTCCTCGATGTTCTCAGTAAATGGGTTTGCAATCCACTGGTAAGAAGCTGCTTGATGCTGTGTGTGTTCAGAGAAATAACTATTAAATGTGTCCAATAACCACGACAGGTGCACAGTTACCTGACGTTTGATGACACTGAAATCCATGTTGTTCCCCAAAATGAATGCATGCATCTGCTCAAACTTGTCAGTGGTTCCTGATGAGGTAATAGTTTTCCATAATCTTAGTTTTCTTTTGAATGCCTCGATTCGTTCATGCTGGGCAATGCTGTTTTGTATTGTTTCACTGAATATGTGTCTGCAAGATTGTTGAGTTGAGCGAGCCATGTCACATCACTCAAATTCTCCACCAGATCAGGTCTCTTATCTAAGAGGAAAATACACAGCTCCTCCCTTAGGCTGAACAGGCGTGGGAACATCCACCCCCTGGATAACCATTTCACCTCTGTGTGCATAAACAGGGAGTGGTGGTCAGCGCCCACAGTGTTCATAACAAAAGATGTTTGATTAACTTGGATGGTTTCATACACTCGTTGGACAGCACTTGAGAGCAAAACAAAAATTGTGGTTGGGGAGTGTCTCTGCTCGCGGGGCATACTACGAAGCTATAGTTAAAGTAACTCTCTTTTTATTTTCGACTTCTATTATCCGATCAATTCAACCTTTTCTTGACAGTCGCTGTGGCCTCTGAGTCTGACTCACAGTCGCTGTGGCCTCTGAGTCTGACTCACAGTCGCTGTGGCCTCTGAGTCTGACTCACAGTCGCTGTGGCCTCTGAGCCTGACTCACAGTCGCTGTGGCCTCTGAGCCTGACTCACAGTCGCTGTGGCCTCTGAGTTTGACTCACAGTCGCGGTGGCCTATGATTCTGACTCACAGTCACTGTGGCCTCTGAGTCTGACTCACAGTCGCTGTGGCCTCTGAGTCTGACTCACAGTCGCTGTGGCCTCTGAGTCTGACTCACAGTCGCTGCGGCCTCTGAGTCTGACTCACAGTCGCTGTGGCCTCTGAGTCTGACTCACAGTCGCTGTGGCCTCTGAGTCTGACTCACAGTCGCTGCGGCCTCTGAGTCTGACTCACAGTCGCTGCGGCCTCTGAGTCTGACTCACAGTCGCTGCGGCCTCTGAGTCTGACTCACAGTCGCTGTGGCCTCTGAGTCTGACTCACAGTCGCTGTGGCCTCTGAGTCTGACTCACAGTCGCTGTGGCCTCTGAGTCTGACTCACAGTCGCTGCGGCCTCTGAGTCTGACTCACAGTCGCTGCGGCCTCTGAGTCTGACTCACAGTCGCTGTGGCCTCTGAGTCTGACTCACAGTCGCTGTGGCCTCTGAGTCTGACTCACAGTCGCTGTGGCCTCTGAGTCTGACTCATCATCTGACTTATCAGTCAGTGGATTTCTACTTACTGGAACTTGTTTTGAGTTTTGATGTATATTAGATGGCGGCCATAGGTGGTCGTTTGCATAGTTAGGTCAGAAACTTAATTTTTTTTAATTTTACCAGGTAATTTAAAACTATAATTTTCCACAGCCATCTCGCGGCCCCTGGCAGCTCTCAGCGACCCCCGGTGGGCCGAGGATCCCCGGCTGAGAAGCGCCGATCTAGACGACGCCTGAACTCAACATGATTATTGAAAACTGACAGCTGAACGCGACAGTGTGAAACCCTGCACTACAAAGTACTCACTACAACACAGCACTAGACGTATCACACCGACCTGTGCTACCACCACACCACTCCAGCTTGTCTATGGCTTTCACTTGTTAGAGTCGTCATGCCTGTAGACAATATTATCCTAAAGCGGGCTTACTTCAGTTTCTTTGAAAGAGGTAAACTTCGCCATTATTCTCATTAATCATATATTTGTATTTCTCTGAACACACAATGGCAGTGCTTACCCATTACTACCGCCGGATCCTGTGTTGCCACTGAAATTAGATGAACCACAATGTTTTAATATAATTTGAAAATTATTTGTTTATGGATATCAATCTTGTCGTTGTGAGGTTACAAGTGATACCCCGCGGCGCGTCTGGTGCATAATATAACCCTAACATAACTATAAGTCGCGAGCCAGAGTCGACTCAAGTACAACACGTAATTGTGTGCTTTAAGTGAGAGATTCGGAACAGTGATGTGTCGACGACAACGACAACAGTGATGTGTCGACGACAACGACAACAGTGATGTGTCGACGACAACGACAACAGTGATGTGTCGACGACAACGACAACAATGATGTGTCGACGACAACGACAACAATGATGTGTCGACGACAACGACAACAGTGATGTGTCGACGACAACGACAACAGTGATGTGTCGACGACAACGACAACAATGATGTGTCGCCGACAACGACAACAGTGATGTCTCGACGACAACGACAACAGTGATGTGTCGACGACAACGACAACAATGATGTGTCGACAACGACAACAATGATGTGTCGACGACAACGACAACAGTGATGTTTCGACGACAACGACAACAGTGATGTGTCGACGACAACGACAACAGTGATGTGTCGACGACAACGACAACAGTGATGGTCGACGACAACGACAGCAATGATGTGTCGACGACAACGACAACAATGATGTGTCGACGACAACGACAACAATGATGTGTCGCCGACAACGATAACAATGATGTGTCGACGACAACGACTAGAATTTATCGAATGACTGTGTTTACAAAGGAAACATGTTACCAACAATAACGTTTACTGATATTAAACATAAATCACAACGGCTGATCTGACGTTTGAATAATTTCGAAAGTTACTGAGCTTGCGCTGGCACAGATAGGCGAGTTTTTCGGCGCTCGGCAAAATAGTCATGCGAATCTTTTCGGTAAAGCCACTCGTGGACTTAGATATGCCACGATGTGGAATCTTCACTATCGACCTTGTTCTACACTATGATGACAGTTCTTATTGTCATAGCTTCTAAAACATGAAAAGAAACACCAACTACACTGATGCATCTGATGGAAAGTTCAGGCCTCTTGTCCGAGAGGAAAATACACAGCTCCTCCCTTGGGCTGAACAAGCGTGGGAACATCCGCCCGCGGGATAACCAGCTCACCTCTGTGTGTATAAACAGGGAGTGGTGGTCAGCGCGCACTTCTTCACAGAGTGCAGTGAATAAGCTGGAGTTTGTGGCTCTTGCTCTAACAGAGTTCATAATGGTCACGGCAGTTTTTTTTATCCACAGCGATAGTGGCTTTCATCTCCGCTTGCGAACTACTCAGCTCTTTTGCCTTACGCTCAACAAATACTCTGGGCATATCCTTGTACTGGCCATGTTTCCCATTAAGATGTCTTATTAACTTGGATGGTTTCATACACTCGTTGGACAACAGTTGAGAGCAAAATAAACATTGTGGTTGGGGAGTGCCTCTGCTCGTGGGGCATACTAAGAAGCAAGAGGCAGAGTTAAGGTAACTGTCTTCATATACAATTTTTTGCCTGGCCTGCATTATCCGAACTATTCTGCCTTTTACTCACAGTGTGGCCTCTGATTCTGACTGATCATCTGACTTATCAATTTGTGGATTTGTATTTCTGGTACCTGTTTTGGGGAGGATGGACGAGTAATAAATATCTCCATTTTATTCTCCGTTTGACGATGCACAGCACCAAAAAGTTCGCCGCAAAGCTGCGCAATAAATCCGCAAGGAGGCGCTGCTTATAGTAACACCTTGCGGATTCGGAAACCCATGCACTACAAAGTACTCACTACAATACAGCACTAGACGTATCACACCAACCTGTGCTACCACCACACCACTCCAGCTTGTCTATGGCTTTCACTTGTTAGAGTCGTCATGCCTGTAGACAATATTATCCTAAAGCGGGCTTACTTCAGTTTCTTTGAAAGAGGTAAACTTCGCCATACATTTCATTATTCTCATTAATCATATATTTGTATTTCTCTGAACACACAATATAAGACACGAAAGGCAGCGCTTACCCCTTACTACCGCCGGATCCTGTGTTGCCACTGAAATTAGATGAACCACAATGTTTTAATATAATTTGAAAATTATTTGTTTATGGATATCAATCTTGTCGTTGTGAGGTTACAAGTGATACCCCGCGGCGCGTCTGGTGCATAATATAACCCTAACATAACTATAAGTCGCGAGCCAGAGTCGACTCAAGTACAACACGTAATTGTGTGCTTTAAGTGAGAGATTCGGAACAGTGATGTGTCGACGACAACGACAACAGTGATGTGTCGACGACAACGACAACAGTGATGTGTCGACGACAACGACAACAGTGATGTGTCGACGACAACGACAACAGTGATGTGTCGACGACAACGACAACAGTGATGTGTCGACGACAACGACAACAGTGATGTGTCGACGACAACGACAACAATGATGTGTCGCCCACAACGACAACAGTGATGTCTCGACGACAACGACAACAGTGATGTGTCGACGACAACGACAACAATGATGTGTCGACAACGACAACAATGATGTGTCGACGACAACGACAACAGTGATGTTTCGACGACAACGACAACAGTGATGTGTCGACGACAACGACAACAGTGATGGTCGACGACAACGACAACAATGATGTGTCGACGACAACGACAACAATGATGTGTCGACGACAACAACAACAATAATGTGTCGACGACAACGACAACAGTGATGTGTCGACGACAACGACAACAATGATGAGTCGCCGACAACGATAACAATGATGTGTCGACGACAACGACTAGAATTTATCGAATGACTGTGTTTACAAAGGAAACATGTTACCAACAATAACGTTTACTGATATTAAACATAAATCACAACGGCTGATCTGACGTTTGAATAATTTCGAAAGTTACTGAGCTTGCGCTGGCACAGATAGGCGAGTTTTTCGGCGCTCGGCAAAATAGTCATGCGAATCTTTTCGGTAAAGCCACTCGTGGATTTAGATATGCCACGATGTGGAATCTTCACTATCGACCTTGTTCTACACTATGATGACAGTTCTTATTGTCATAGCTTCTAAAACATGAAAAGAAACACCAACTACACTGATGCATCTGATGGAAAGTTCAGGCCTCTTGTCCGAGAGGAAAATACACAGCTCCTCCCTTGGGCTGAAAAAGCGTGGGAACATCCGCCCGCGGGATAACCAGCTCACCTCTGTGTGTATAAACAGGGAGTGGTGGTCAGCGCTCACTTCTTCACAGAGTGCAGTGAATAAGCTGGAGTTTGTGGCTCTTGCTCTAACAGAGTTCATAATGGTCACGGCAGTTTTTTTTATCCACAGCGATAGTGGCTTTCATCTCCGCTTGCGAACTACTCAGCTCTTTTGCCTTACGCTCAACAAATACTCTGGGCATATCCTTGTACTGGCCATGTTTCCCATTAAGATGTCTTATTAACTTGGATGGTTTCATACACTCGTTGGACAACAGTTGAGAGCAAAATAAACATTGTGGTTGGGGAGTGCCTCTGCTCGTGGGGCATACTAAGAAGCAAGAGGCAGAGTTAAGGTAACTGTCTTCATATACAATTGTTTGCCTGGCCTGCATTATCCGAACTATTCTGCCTTTTACTCACAGTGTGGCCTCTGATTCTGACTGATCATCTGACTTATCAATTTGTGGATTTGTATTTCTGGTACCTGTTTTGGGGAGGATGGACGAGTAATAAATATCTCCATTTTATTCTCCGTTTGACGATGCACAGCACCAAAAAGTTCGCCGCAAAGCTGCGCAATAAATCCGCAAGGAGGCGCTGCTTATAGTAACACCTTGCGGATTCGGAAACCCATGCACTACAAAGTACTCACTACAATACAGCACTAGACGTATCACACCAACCTGTGCTACCACCACACCACTCCAGCTTGTCTATGGCTTTCACTTGTTAGAGTCGTCATGCCTGTAGACAATATTATCCTAAAGCGGGCTTACTTCAGTTTCTTTGAAAGAGGTAAACTTCGCCATACATTTCATTATTCTCATTAATCATATATTTGTATTTCTCTGAACACACAATATAAGACACGAAAGGCAGCGCTTACCCCTTACTACCGCCGGATCCTGTGTTGCCACTGAAATTAGATGAACCACAATGTTTTAATATAATTTGAAAATTATTTATTTATGGATGTCATATTGTGAGGTTACCCGTGATACCCCGCGGCGCGTCTGGTGCATAATATAACCCTAACATAACTATAAGTCGCGGGCCAGAGTCGATTCAAGTACGACACGTAATTGTGTGCTTTAAGTGAGAGAGTCGGAACAAAGATGTGTCGACGACAACGACAACAGTGATGTGTCGACGACAACGACAACAGTGATGTGTCGACGACAACGACAACAATGATGTATCGACGACAACGACTAGAATTTATCGAATGACTGTGTTAACAAAGGAACATGGTACCAACAATAACGCTTATATATATTAAACATAAATCACAACGGCTGATCTGACGTTTGAATAATTTTGAAAGTTATTGAGCTTGCGGTGGCACAGATAGGCGAGTTTTTCGGCGCTCGGCAAATTAATCATGCGAATCTTTTCGGTAAAGCCACTCGTGGACTTACATATGCCACGATATGGAATCTTCACTAACGACCCTAGTTCTACACTATGATGACAGTTCTTATTGTCATAGCTTCTAAAACATGAAAAGAAACACCAACTACACTGATGCATCTGATGGAAAGTTCAGGCCTCTTGTCCGAGAGGAAAATACACAGCTCCTCCCTTGGGCTGAACAGGCGTGGGAACGTCCGCCCGCGGGATAACCACCTCACCTCTGTGTGTATGAACAGGGAGTGGTGGTCAGCGCGCACTTCTTCACAGAGTGCAGTGAATAACCTGGAGTTTGTGGCTCTTGCTTTAACAGAGTTCATAATGGTCACGGCATTGTTCATAACCTCGTGAAGCCCTGGTTCAAAGTCCTTTGCACCAAGGGCGTCTCTGTGCAAAAAAAAACAATGTGTTGAAACGGCACGAGGGCGACATCTTTGATTCTTTGTACGACTCCCGCGTGTCTGCCAGTCATCACCGTGGCGCCATCTGTACATACTCCGATGTAGTTTGCCCAGTTTATTCCATTATTCCTCATAAAATCATCCAGTAAATCAAAAACGTCCTTTGCCGTTGTAGTCGTCCTAAGCTCTTTACAAAACAAAACAGTCCTCCCTTATCCCTTTCTCTCACTCATGGCGAACGTGCACAAGTAGATGTGACATTTGGACACGTCTGTCGCCTCATCCAATTGTATGGCGAATTCAGTGTCACGGAGGCGCGCGGTGCACTGTACCGTTAGGTCCTCGGACATAGATGAGATGCGGCGTTTAACAGTGTCATTTGATATCGGTATTTTCACCAGCGCGTTGGCTTTCTCCTCTCCATACATTTCCTTGACAGTCTCAGTTGCACAAGGCATAACCAAAGTTTCCCAGATCGTATTAGACTTCTTATGTTGACCAATTTTCTGAGCCACAATATATGATATTTTAACCAGTTTCTTATCCACAGCGGTAGTGGCTTTCATCTCCGCTTGCGAACTACTCAGCTCTTTTGCCTTTCGCTCAAAAAATACTCTGGGCATATCCTTGAACTGGCCATGTTTCGTATGAAGATGTCTTATTAACTCGGATGGTTTCATACACTCGTTGGACAACAGTTGAGAGCAAAATAAACATTGTGGCTGGGGAGTGCCTCTGCTCGCGGGGCATACTACGAAGCCAGAGTTAAGGTAACTGTCTTCATATTAATTTGTTTTGCCTGACTAGCATTACCCGAACTATTCTGCCTTTTACTCACAGTTGCTGTGGCCTCTGATTTTGACTCATCATCTGACTTATCAATATGTGGATTTGTATTTCTGGTACCTGTTTTGAGGAGTAATAAATTTGTCCATTTTACTCTCCGTTTGACGATGCACAGCATCAAAAAGTTCGCAGCAAAGCAGCACAATAAATCCGCAAGGAGGCGCTGCTTATAGTAACATCTGGCGGATTCACTGTGAAACTATTGCGAAATTATTGGGTATGTTAATCGTGGAGCTTTGCGTTTAGTTTTAATTTTTCGATCGTTATACGGCAGTAAATTTATGGTAACGGTAATGGTATGGTAACGTGGTGGGTATATATGTATAGTGGATACGCGAGGAGAAGTTTGGCGGCTATAGGTGGTCGTTTTCAAAGTTAGGTCAGAAACTTTAACTTTTTTTTATTTTAATTAATTTAAAACTATAATATTCCCCTGCCATCTTGCGGACCCCCTGACAACTGTCAGCGGCCCACCAGTGGGCCGAGGATCCCCGGTTGAGAAACGCTGATCTAGACGACGCCTGGACTCAACATGAATATTGATAACTGACGAGTGTCGTCTGCTTCTAAACAGGAGCAGTCTGCAGCTGAACGCGACAGTGTGAAGCCCCTGCAATACTAACTACTCACTACAATACAGCACTAGACGTATCACACCGACCTGATATTGAACATAAATCACAACGGCTGATCTGACGTTTGAATAATTTCGAAAGTTATTGAGGTTGTTGTGGCACAGATAGGCGATTTTTTTGGCGCTCGGCAAAATAATCATGCGAATCTTTTCGGTAAAGCCACTCGTGGATTTAGACATGCCACGATGTGGAATCTTAAGTATCGACGCTTGTTCTACACTATGATGAAAATTCGTATTGTCATAGCTTCTAAAACATGAAAAGATACACAAACTACACTGCGTCTGATGGAACGTTCTGTCGACATTCGACGTAGTCGCCATCTGGCGATTAACATTGCGAAATTCCGTCTATTAAAGCGAATTTGTGAATATATTAGAATGGATGCACAATGGATACACTGCACAAGGCGCACCACATATACACGTGTAGCTACGACACCACTCCAGCTTGTCTAGGGCATTCATGTGTTATAGTTTGCATGCCTGTAGACAATATTATTCTAAAACGGGCTTACCTCAATTCTTGCAAAGAATTCGCCATATATATCATCAATCTCATTAATCATATATTTATATTCATTTGAACACGCAATATAGGAAAGGCAGTGATGGAAAAGGCAGTGCTTACCCCGCACTACCGCCGGATCCTGTGTCGTCACTGAAAACAAAACGGGAAGATTTACAAGGGTTTTGCGTGTTAAGCATCAAGATGCAATAACGGCCATTTTATATGTTTAATACTCTCGAAAATTATATTGCTTCACAATATTCATATAGTTCACATCATAAATAATGACATTAAGCATCAAACGTATTATAGAATTTGCCAATATACGGTTATAATTATGTCAGTCAAGTGTATCATTTTCCTGACGGCACTTCTAAGGTTATGACGTGGTCAAAGTCAGTTAGTCGCATTGCCTTATTTAGTGATTAAAACAGTCTTGAGTCAAGTCAGTAAAGTGTAAAAGAGAACATACAGGAAGTTAGGTGAAATAATGCTAATTAGCATGCACGTAAATCGTTGGAATATCATAACGCACGTATATATGTATTTATGACGACAATCTCATTTTCAACAACAAATGTACACAATTGTATTTTTAATACGAATAAATAATGTTCACACGTACACAAATGTACACCATTTTTTTGGCAAAAGAATGGTATGTGATACCACATCATTCACGGAGCTTGGATAATTCAGTCGAAAACCTTCATTTACACCTTTGCCAAAATGCACTTCCCCACTATATTCTAGTAATTCATTGTGTAATATTAATTCAGTTTAATAATCATGCGGTGGTCATACTAAGGAACCTACAGGCCAAATGTTTAGTTCGATGCATCTAGCTAACTAGTTCGAACTGTATTAATAAAAAAATAATCATGTGGTGTGACCATCAATTATATAGTTTACTTTCAACGATTAAATAATGTGTTACATAATGTACAAAATGACTAATAGCAAGGTTTTTATATGCGTCCAACCGATGTTCTGGAGAAAACGTTTGTTTAACGCTTTTGTTATGCCATGATCTCATGTAACTCTGGTCAACATTTTGAATACATTTAAAACTCGGTTGACATGTCAATATAACATAGCAATTTATTTAACCTGTTGTATAAACGTATTTAGCTAATATTGGAAAAACATGAGTTTAGATTTTAATCATGTTTTCAATGTCACAAGAAGCTTGCAAGTTAGTAAATATGAACTATAAGATAAAAATTACACATGCAAGTAAAATAAGCATATTTATCTAGTAATTGTTGTCACAAGAAGCTTGCAAGTTAGTAAATATGAACTATAAGATAAAAATTACACATGCAAGTAAAATAAGCATATTTATCTAGTAATTGTTATCATGCCATGTTGTTGTAAAGATAATATTGTTTAAGAAGAACAATTACCACACTAGCACATCATGCGTTAAATAAATGTCCTCTCTGGTATATCAATGTTATGATACGATATCTCACAATTATGGTCGACGTTTTGAACACATTTGAAGCTCTGATGAAATGTCAAGACATTTTAACAATGTATTTTGTTTGCTTTATCAATGCGTTTAGCTACGATTGAAAAATATTGAGGTTAGTCGAGAATTTGATATAATTTTCATTTAGTTGTCAATGTTTTAGGAAAACCGAATATTAGGAGTAAACCCGAAAATAGTACTTTTCTAGCACTAATTTCGAAAGTAGTACTTTTGGATGAAACAACCGCTCACTTAAGCAACCAGTATATTTACATTCGCTGCTCACTACTACAAGAAAGGCTGTTTGTACAGCTTAACTTTGAAGCCATTTCATAGGAAATATACGGGGCGTCGCGCTCCTAAAATGTCAGTGATGATGCAATATCATCTGTAGTGTTGGGAAGCAACATTAACCAGATGTCTGGAACACCTTAGGTTGCGTGTGACGTTTTACGTACCCTTTACGTGAACGCGCCCTTAACTACATTTCGAGGAAAGCGGGGACAGTTTTTCTCCACCGGCTCCAAGAAATCCAACCGGCCAAATCATCTGATATCTTTGTTGTGTCTATTCTGATAAAAAGTAAACAACCTTATCAGAATTGGCCAGGCGGATGCTTAATCAGAATTGTTGAAATATTATACCTTGGGGCATATTCGTTCAGTGCCTTCAGCATCGGGTAGTTGCCCTTGTTGCAGAAGTGTCCCCCGAAGTCGTCCATTGCGATGTCCCAGACCATCCAGCCACCCAGTTTTTTCTTGGTGGCCCATTTTGCCTGACAAAATACGGCATATTTGTGAATTGGTTATTAATTGTATACTAAAACAAAAACTAGACATAGTTCTGCAATAGAACCATATTTTTTTTAACATTAACACAAATACATGCGCAGCAATTCGAAAGATAATATGAATTGCGTCTGCCATCAAGCGCGCCATCTGGCGGTTTCAGATGGCAACAACACGCGCCAAAATGACCGACATGACAACCAGCACATATACTAACAACTAGTCATGTATTGCAGTTACAGTATTGCTAGAAACAAACTGTGCCTAGAATCGTGGTCGCTATGACAGGTGGTCGCCCAAGGTCGCTGAAGATCTATTCTACTGTATTACAAAAGCATCAAAAGCAATTCTACTGTATTATAAAAGCATAAAATCTGTCTGACAGCGTGGACGTGACCTATAACTAGATATGGTCCAACATCCAGTGATGCATAATTGAAATGGAACTACAACGTTTAGCAGCATCGTATCAAACGTATCATACAGCTTATTCGACACGAATAAACATTATGTTTGATGTTTGTTAATTTACATAGCGCCAAATCTATACAATGATATTCGTTGGTGCTGTACAAAAAACAAAAACAAAGAATATTGCATAAAACGATGATGATAATTATATATATATATATATATATATATATATATATATATATATATATATATTTATATATATATATATATATATATATATATATATATATATATATATATATATATATATATATATATATATATATATATATATATATATATATATATATATATATATATATATATATATATATATATATATATAGTCTTGTGCAACATTGCCCTTGCTAAATACCTTCTCTTTCATGCTTTCAGCATCGTCGTAGCCGACCCACTGTGTACCTTTGTAAGCGAACGGAACCTTCTGAGACTCAATCCACTGCCGGGTCCAGCCTTTGTTCAGACGATCACACACCTAGAACCAAGTTCAACCACTGAACGTATCAGTTTCTTACATAATCCTTATGTTTTAAAATCTGCAGGAAACAGCGAAAAGGCCACATGATTTAAATATCGTCCCACGCTGTCGATTTATCTAATGGTAAGTTTGGGTTATAACACATAAACTGTGTAATGTGTACAAGAACCGAACTTACAACCGACGCAGAAAAAAATGTTAGTCATTTCGTATTGCCAGTGTAGTCATACCTCGTAGTAGGCGAGAAAGCCAGGCGTTTTTGTGAATTCACCCTGGGTTCCGGCGTTAGACTTGGGGTCGCCGACGTTGTGATTGGCTGCCGACGTGAGAGTGAAGCTCTTGCCGTAGAACGCCATGCCGACGACAAGCTTGTTGGCAGGAGTGCCCTTAGACATCCAGTAGTCGACGACCCACTCCTGGGAGACAGCGAGCAAGCGGGAATCGTTCTCTGACTAATAGATGAACTGCTTGTACAATGTCTACATCATGGCAATGTCACTTATCTTTGTTTGATTCACCGGTTCATATAAGGAACCTAGAAACATTCAATAGTAAACACTGTTGCCAGACAATTATAGGTTTGTGTTTTTGCTCGCCCAGATTACTCTCAAGTTAATTCGTGAAGCAGAAGACATCCGCCGAGATGAAGACGGGACGAATTGTTTTGTAGTTTGGTATAAGTTGGGAGGTGCAATTTGGGTGGTGTATGTTTGGTGGTGTAATGTGGGTGGTGTAAGTTGGGTGGTATAATGTGGGTGGTGTAATTTGGGTGGTGTAAGTTGGATGGTGTAATTTAGGTGGTGTATGTTGGGTGGTGTAATTTGGGTGGTGTCAATTTGGTGCAAGTTGGGTAGTGTATGTTGGATGGTGTAATGTGGGTGATGAAAGTTGGGTGGTGTAATGTGGGTGGTGTAAGTTGGGTGGTGTATGTTGGGTGGTGTAAGTTTGGTGCAAGTTGGGTGGTGTGTGTTGGTTGGTGTAATGTGGGTGGTGTAAGATGGGTGGTGTATGTTGGTTGGTGTAATGTAGGTGGTATAAGTTGGGTGGAGATTTGCAATTTGATTTTCGATTATATACACATATCGACATATTTATTGTTCAACACCGTATTACATAATGTACCCACAATGCATAGCTCCTTATCGGCGGCCGGTTCGTCATTCCGGGGGAAGAGCGGAGACTGATGTTTTGTGACCCCATTCTGAGAATGCTCCAAGTCGTAAGACATCAGTCCTATCCAGTCGAGATACCTGCGATATGTCAAACGTGCAGAATATATTATTACTAAAAAAAATATTATTTATAAAGGAAGTAGCCGAGTTATCCTGCGTTGCCCGAGAGAAAAGGCAGCCATAGCAAGAGCCTATGACTCCTTGCACTCCCCAGTCAAGAGCCTATGACTCCTTGCACTCCCCAGTCAAGAGCCTATGACTCCTTGCACTCCCCAGTCAAGAGCCTATGAGTCCTTGCACTCCCCAGTCAAGAGCCTATGAGTCCTTGCACTCCCCAGTCAAGAGCCTATGAGTCCTTGCACTACACAGTCAAGAGCCTATGAGTACTTGCACTCCCCAGTCAAGAGCCTATGACTCCTTGCACTCCCCAGTCAAGAGCCTATGAGTCCTTGCACTCCCCAGTCAAGAGCCTATGAGTCCTTGCACTCCCCAGTCAAGAGCCTATGAGTCCTTGCACTCCCCAGTCAAGAGCCTATGAGTCCTTGCACTACCCAGTCAAGAGCCTATGAGTCCTTGCACTCCCCAGTCAAGAGCCTATGAGTCCTTGCACTCCCCAGTCAAGAGCCTATGAGTCCTTGCACTCCCCAGTCGAGAGCCTATGAGTCCTTGCACTCCCCAGTCAAGAGCCTATGACTCCTTGCACTCCCCAGTCAAGAGCCTATGAGTCATTGCACTCCCCAGTCAAGAGCCTATGAGTCCTTGCACTCCCCAGTCAAGAGCCTATGAGTCATTGCACTCCCCAGTCAAGAGCCTATGAGTCCTTGCACTCCCCAGTCAAGAGCCTATGAGTCCTTGCACTTCCCAGTCAAGAGCCTATGACTCCTTGCACTCCCCAGTCAAGAGCCTATGAGTCCTTGCACTCCCCAGTCAAGAGCCTATGACTCCTTGCACTCCCCAGTCAAGAGCCTATGAGTCCTTGCACTCCCCAGTCAAGAGCCTATGACTCCTTGCACTCCCCAGTCAAGAGCCTATGAGTCCTTGCACTCCTCAGTCAAGGTTTGGTGGGGCAGGTCCATGGCAATCCAATGATGGATACAAATTCATTCCCCAAAACCAAAATGTGCCACTACCGCTTTCACGATGCGTTAGTACTGTACGAAAGAACTGATGTGTAGAGTTGACGTTGATCACGTAACTCGGAACAATCGTAGAAAAACATACGCATACCGTTACGAACAGTTAAACAAATATGAACTACTACTGAGCTACGCAGTCTACGTCAAACGTCCACAAAAGATCCTTCCTAAAAACGTATGTATGTATGTATGTATGTATGTATGTATGTATGTATGTATGTATGTATGTATGTATGTATGTATGTATGTATGTATGTATGTATGTATGTATGTATGTATGTATGTATGTATGTATGTATGTATGTATGTATGTATGTATGTATGTATGTATGTATGTATGTATGTATGTATGTATGTATGTTTGTATGTATGTATGTATGTATGTATGTATGTATGTATGTATGTATGTATGTATGTATGTATGTATGTATGTATGTATGTATGTATGTATGTTTGTATGTATGTATGTATGTATGTATGTATGTATGTATGTATGTATGTATGTACGTGTGCATGCATGCATGCATGCATGTATGTATATTCATTAGGATTAGTATTACGATTGTTGTGAGACAACCACACATGTCACATTCAGAGGTAATTAAACCAAATTACTGTCGTCTCCCAGTCACCTACTTTGATATTTCCGGGACATCGTAGGCGGCGTCCATCGTCGCTTTTCCGCAGCCAACGGCAGCACTAAGGAGAAGTCTGGGTTTGGAAGACTGCTTCGCCTCTGCATCAAACTTCTCCCGTAATTCCTGGAGAAATCAATGCAATTAACTTCGACTAACAATAAGACGCGTACAAACTTCCCGTGATTGTTTAAACGAATAACAATCACGTATTTGTGCCAACGCGTACTCGGTCGCGTCCGATTAAAAAAAATACCAGTTAGTATTATCATTGGTAGGGTGGAGCATATTTTTGTAGACACGACACTTTGTTTCGCACTACGAACATAAATTAGGCGCAAGCCTATTTTTCCGATCGCAAGTTTAACTAGCTGTGTGTGTCAAGTTTAGCTAGCTGTGTGTATCAAGTTTAGCTAGCTGTGTGTATCAAGATTCTGCAAAAAATGTGTAGACATTCACTGACCGCTACATTTCGCTAACAATAAATTTAACTCGAAAACAATGTTGCTATATTTTTGCAATGACGAGAACTACCCGAACGGACCAATGTTTTAATGGCCACCGAGATTTCGCAAAGTCAATGTCGCAAGATGCTCGCTGTTGGCGATAATATATACATTTAACATCCATGGGAAGGATCTATTAATTATATTATGTATATTTGGACGCGTGCGATGAAAGGCATTACTTTGTGTTACAGTTTAAGGAATACGTATTAATAATACAAATCATGTTATTGAATGACAGTAGTCGCGTACCTTACAGAGGAGGGCAAACCTCTGCTTGTCTTCTGCTGGACTGCCGCGGCGGGCCGGGTACTCGAAATCCAGGTCGAACCCATCAAATTTCCTCTTTCGAAGGAACGTCACAACTTTGTTGGCGAAATCTTTGCGGTTGGCCTCCGTTTTCAACATAGCAGACATCTTTGTTACGCCGAATCTGCGCGCATCGTGCTACAGTGAATATTCTGACGAAACATCGCTGATACGTCGAACCCCCATATATCGAAATCATGCCTGCTTGAGTGACCTTTGTTTTGTGACCCCCAAATTAATCCCTATGCTAGCAACATGGAATCAAACAATATTGTCATAGTCTAACATCACTAGCTAAATTGGCAAAACTGGTGCATTACTGTTTGGCAATTTTCGATGTAATCAATATGTCACACACTGTAATTATTGTTTCACATGTTGTGTAAATTGTGTCCAATATATATATATATATATATATATATATATATATATATATATATATATATATATATATATATATATATATATATATATATATAATGTCTAAACCAAATGTCGTCTTTTCATGTCTACGTTGGTCATACGGTCCTGGTATTGCATTCACAGTGTACGTCGTAAGCATCTATCTAGTGAACACATCTGCTGCTTCCTTTGGTCTTGTCCAGCTGTCTGAGCCACACGAAATAACAGAAACAACTGCTGCTTTGTCTAGCGGAAGCCACGCCACACGGAGTCATACGCATGTTTATAACTCTGAAGCTTTATTCTCTCTCAGCTTGTCGGTCTTTTTATCCTGTTCAAGAGAATTCATATAAATATCTTGCAACATGCAAGTTCATCGTGCATTATTGTACTCTTCAATGTTTTCGTTTTAATACTACAATATAATCACTATTTTGTTCCAGTTTTCGTATGTTTTTCAGTTATCCACTCATATTTGGATCTTCGCAGCTTTGCAGCGTTTCAAATTGTTCTTTCCACCTGTTCAACTCTCCCCCTCCTGTTCAACTCTCCCCCTCCTGTTCAACTCTCCCCCTCCTGTTCAACTCTCCCCCTCCTGTTCAACTCTCCCCCTCCTGTTAATCTTAGTCGATTTCTTCTGCAACGTGTTCAGTTTCTAATGGTTGTGTTGTATATGTCATTACCTCTGCTATAATCTACCACGACGTGTTGAGTTTAAAGATTATTTATCACAGAACATGACATATATATATTCGATTCACCAAACCGTACATTGACACACGTGGTATACATACTTCCAGCCGCCAACGGCCAACAATACTTTCAGCGCTGGCTGCTGATTCTTCAGGGCGATTACATGCGAGTATCTGAAACGAGTCGTCATGGGTTTAAAACGCAGTATCGACAGACAGACAGTTTACACTCAATGAAGAGTAGCAATTACCGGTGTACACACGAGAATGGTATTGTGCCATTTTTCAATAGTTATTGATCATAGATATATGGATACTTGATTTGTATATCTCATATCAGAATGTCCGATCCTGGTTTAGGTGAGAACGGATGAAAAAAAGAGACAAACGGACAAATCGAGAGATAATCGACGACTCAACATCTGTATAAATGGGTGTTAACATACAATATCATAGTGTCCGCGTACTTTATCCGACGAGTATCTTCATAACCCAAGCCACGACGATACAGATTAGGCCATGTAGCTATTCGATAATATAGGTTAGAAGGCTAGTAACACATTCAATCAACTCACGATCTTGTTTCACGATAATAGTTTATGCGACACCAGATATATCTTTTATTACGCAACCAGATCTTACAAACAATGTATTACTATCACACCAGCAATGTTGTTTTGGAGTTGAAATATGGTAGGGTGATTTCATCGTGAGGTAGTGTTCGTCAGCTGCCCAATAAAGTCGTTAATGGGACTGATCATTGTCGGTAACCGTCCAGCCCCACCAGACGATATGGTTCCCATGGAAAGCGTATTACACAAGTTTCAGCGACAGTTCAAACCTCCCCGCCACGCAGCCAGATGTATTATTATTGTATGGAATAGCTGACTTGGTGTAGGGTTTGAACCATATTAAAACTGGTATTTGAATTGGGACAATATTTATAGATAACCTTTCACCATGGAGCATTTCTGAGGTATGTTTTGTAGATAATGTAGTCCAGAGATAATGATTTTAACGCATTGCATTTAGCTATACAACATTAAAGCTTGGTACCGGGCGTAACAATAAAATCCGTAGCTTGGTACCGGGCGTAACAATAAAACCCGTAGCTTGGTACCCGGCGTAACAATAAAAACCGTAGCTTGGTACCCGGCGTAACAATAAAAACCATAGCTTGGTACCCGGCGTAACAAGTATCTTTAAAACAAAGTATATATGCAAAGCTTATGCTTACTGTGCAGGACAGAAATAAATATTTCTACTGAACGTTGTGTTTCATGTTTAGAGTATACTTGATTAGTTTCTTTGCACCTACACCTACACCCTCGACTACGTCCACAGGTGCGTGTCTGGAGTTGCGACTTCTTACATGTTTGACGTTTAACTGTTGTATTCACAGTTTCACACACACATCATCATTTCCTAGAAATGTATTGGTGTTGGCACCATGGCAACACTCTTTCAATAGGAACTATCCCTTGTATAGTGGTGTTGGCATCATGGCAACACTCTTTCAATAGGAACTATCCCTTGTATAGTGGTGTTGGCATCATGGCAACACTCTTTCAATAGGAACTATCCCTTGTATAGTGGTGTTGGCATCATGGCAACACTCTTTCAATAGGAACTATCCCTTGTATAGTGGTGTTGGCATCATGGCAACACTCTTTCAATAGGAACTATCCCTTGTATAGTGGTGTTGGCATCATGGCAACACTCTTTCAATAGGAACTATCCCTTGTATAGTGGTGTTGGCATCATGGCAACACTCTTTCAATAGGAACTATCCCTTGTATAGTGGTGTTGGCATCATGGCAACACTCTTTCAATAGGAACTATCCCTTGTATAGTGGTGTTGGCATCATGGCAACACTCTTTCAATAGGAACTATCCCTTGTATAGTGGTGTTGGCATCATGGCAACACTCTTTCAATAGGAACTATCCCTTGTATAGTGGTGTTGGCATCATGGCAACACTCTTTCAATAGGAACTATCCCTTGTATAGTGGTGTTGGCATCATGGCAACACTCTTTCAATAGGAACTATCCCTTGTATAGTGGTGTTGGCACCATGGCAACACTCTTTCAATAGGAACTATCCCTTGTATAGTGGAAGGGTCCTTTCGCAATGATGTTGTGCACATTCCTGAAGTTTTCCACTCGGAGCTATTACCACGCATCCATTTGGCATAAGCAGTTAAATTAGTTTCATCCTGAACATCCACCGTGTAGTGTTCTACAAGTACATGTTGTGTAACGGACTTTTTGGTTGACATAGGAGGGCTGGATTTCTTTAATGTTGCTAGACCGCATGTTTTCTACAAAGGTAATTTGTACAGTACATAATGTCCTCATGAAGTTTGTCGAGGGGTGCTATGACACAAGTAATGTGTGAACCGTGTTCGAGCGATAGGTGAATCGTTATCGAGCGATATTTGAATTGTTTTCATTGTTATTTAATCTTTATTTAAATTATACTCGCAGTGTAGCGAGTTTTTGGTTATTTATTTATTTATTTGTTTTGGTAATTATGAAATTCTACATGTATGTATTGTGTATAATATACATTCAGTAATGGAATGTAAATTAAACACGTTAACTGGCTATTGTAGTTTCAATGTTATTATATTATAAACGACCCCTGCGCGACAGTGTCAGACACGTATGGAGAGGCAAACATAATGTTTACAGTAAGTGCGACTTGAGGGAGTTGTGAGGTTGTGCGCGCGTGCGTCCGAGCATGTGTGTGTGTGTGTGTGTGTGTGTGTGTGTGTGTGTGTGTGTGTGTGTGTGTGTGTGTGTGTGTGTGTGTGTGTGTGTGTGTGTGTGTGTGTGTGTGTGTGTGTGTGTGTGTGTGTGTGTGTGTGTGTGTGTGTGTGTGTGTGTGTGTGTGTGTGTGTGTGTGTGTGTGTGTGTGTGTGTGTGTGTGTGTGTGTGTGTGTGTGTGTGTGTGTGTGCATGTGTGCGTACATCCGTGTACCTACGTGCCAAGCGTTGTTCCTGTGTCTTCGTCATTCCATTCAAACGCCTTCAGGTCGTTGCCGTCCATGCCAACGAAGGAGTAGATGATGTGGGAACAGAGCGATGGGTCGACGTGGGCATAGGTATACTTTCCATTACCAGCACGGTATTGACCCCAAGAAATGAAGTAGCATATGTGCAACATACCAGCTGCGAACAAAACAGTTGATTATATATCATCAACCAAAGGGGGTGTTCTTGCAGAAACACAATGATACCTATTTTAATGCTAATGTATAAACTGGATATCTAATTATCTATGCACTGTACTATAGAACAGTAAGTGCCTGTGTTTGTTTGTGTGTTCCGTCATATCTCCGTCAGTTTCACGGAGGTGAGGATCTAACGAAGGAACTTATGTGGACCGTTTATTACGAAACTTGGAACAACAATAGTTCGTAAATACGTACTCTGGTTCGCAACGATACGTACTCTGGTTCGCAACGATATGCGTGTTTCTTCTGAGTTAAGTTATCTATGTCAAATGTCGACACAAGTTGCTTCGTACGGTACGATCGCGTCGTGAAACCAGCCATGATTTTTTGGGCATAAATTTGTATCATTTCAATTCAATATCTTTATTTCAGACTAAAACTGATACAAACAGCACAGCACGTTCAAACAGATAACCTAATACTGTCATCTGATCGAGTCAAGTTGCAGCTCGTTGTACTGGACGACCCAGTCATGATGCGGTTTGTCTTGCTGACACTTGAACTGGACGCCCCAGTCATGATGCGGTTTGTCTTGCTGACACTTGAACTGGACGCCCCAGTCATGATGCGGTTTGTCTTGCTGACACTTGAACTGGACGACCCAGTCATGATGCGGTTTGTCTTGCTGACACTTGAACTGGACGACCCAGTCATGATGCGGTTTGTCTTGCTGACACTTGAACTGGACGCCCCAGTCATGATGCGGTTTGTCTTGCTGACACTTGAACTGGACGACCCAGTCATGATGCGGTTTGTCTTGCTGACACTTGAACTGGACGACCCAGTCATGATGCGGTTTGTCTTGCTGACACTTGAACTGGACGACCCAGTCATGATGCGGTTTGTCTTGCTGACACTTGAACTGGACGACCCAGTCATGATGCGGTTTGTCTTGCTGACACTTGAACTGGACGACCCAGTCATGATGCGGTTTGTCTTGCTGACACTTGAACTGGACGACCCAGTCATGATGCAGTTTGTCTTGCTGACACTTGAACTGGACGCCCCAGTCATGATGCGGTTTGTCTTGCTGACACTTGAACTGGACGCCCCAGTCATGATGCGGTTTGTCTTGCTGACACTTGAACTGGACGACCCAGTCATGATGCGGTTTGTCTTGCTGACACTTGAACTGGACGACCCAGTCATGATGCGGTTTGTCTTGCTGACACTTGAACTGGACGACCCAGTCATGATGCGGTTTGTCTTGCTGACACTTGAACTGGACGACCCAGTCATGATGCGGTTTGTCTTGCTGACACTTGAACTGGACGCCCCAGTCATGATGCGGTTTGTCTTGCTGACACTTGAACTGGACGCCCCAGTCATGATGCGGTTTGTCTTGCTGACACTTGAACTGGATGCCCCAGTCATGATGCGGTTTGTCTTGCTGACACTTGAACTGGACGCCCCAGTCATGATGCGGTTTGTCTTGCTGACACTTGAACTGGACGACCCAGTCATGATGCGGTTTGTCTTGCTGACACTTGAACTGGACGCCCCAGTCATGATGCGGTTTGTCTTGCTGACACTTGAACTGGACGCCCCAGTCATGATGCGGTTTGTCTTGCTGACACTTGAACTGGACGCCCCAGTCATGATGCGGTTTGTCTTGCTGACACTTGAACTGGACGACCCAGTCATGATGCGGTTTGTCTTGCTGACACTTGAACTGGACGACCCAGTCATGATGCGGTTTGTCTTGCTGACACTTGAACTGGACGACCCAGTCATGATGCGGTTTGTCTTGCTGACACTTGAACTGGACGACCCAGTCATGATGCGGTTTGTCTTGCTGACACTTGAACTGGACGACCCAGTCATGATGCGGTTTGTCTTGCTGACACTTGAACTGGACGACCCAGTCATGATGCGGTTTGTCTTGCTGACACTTGAACTGGACGACCCAGTCATGATGCAGTTTGTCTTGCTGACACTTGAACTGGACGCCCCAGTCATGATGCAGTTTGTCTTGCTGACACTTGAACTGGACGCCCCAGTCATGATGCGGTTTGTCTTGCTGACACTTGAACTGGACGACCCAGTCATGATGCGGTTTGTCTTGCTGACACTTGAACTGGACGACCCAGTCATGATGCGGTTTGTCTTGCTGACACTTGAACTGGACGACCCAGTCATGATGCGGTTTGTCTTGCTGACACTTGAACTGGACGACCCAGTCATGATGCGGTTTGTCTTGCTGACACTTGAACTGGACGCCCCAGTCATGATGCGGTTTGTCTTGCTGACACTTGAACTGGACGCCCCAGTCATGATGCGGTTTGTCTTGCTGACACTTGAACTGGATGCCCCAGTCATGATGCGGTTTGTCTTGCTGACACTTGAACTGGACGCCCCAGTCATGATGCGGTTTGTCTTGTTGACACTTGAACTGGACGACCCAGTCATGATGCGGTTTGTCTTGCTGACACTTGAACTGGACGCCCCAGTCATGATGCGGTTTGTCTTGCTGACACTTGAACTGGACGCCCCAGTCATGATGCGGTTTGTCTTGCTGACACTTGAACTGGACGACCCAGTCATGATGCGGTTTGTCTTGCTGACACTTGAACTGGACGACCCAGTCATGATGCGGTTTGTCTTGCTGACACTTGAACTGGACGACCCAGTCATGATGCGGTTTGTCTTGCTGACACTTGAACTGGACGACCCAGTCATGATGCGGTTTGTCTTGCTGACACTTGAACTGGACGACCCAGTCATGATGCGGTTTGTCTTGCTGACACTTGAACTGGACGACCCAGTCATGATGCGGTTTGTCTTGCTGACACTTGAACTGGACGCCCCAGTCATGATGCGGTTTGTCTTGTTGACACTTGAACTGGACGACCCAGTCATGATGCGGTTTGTCTTGCTGACACTTGAACTGGACGCCCCAGTCATGATGCGGTTTGTTTTGCTGACACTTGAACTGGACGCCCCAGTCATGATGCGGTTTGTCTTGCTGACACTTGAACTGGACGCCCCAGTCATGATGCGGTTTGTCTTGCTGACACTTGAACTGGACGCCCCAGTCATGATGCGGTTTGTCTTGCTGACACTTGAACTGGACGCCCCAGTCATGATGCGGTTTGTCTTGCTGACACTTGAACTGGACGCCCCAGTCATGATGCGGTTTGTCTTGCTGACACTTGAACTGGACGACCCAGTCATGATGCGGTTTGTCGTGCTGACACTTGAACTGGACGCCCCAGTCATGATGCGGTTTGTCTTGCTGACACTTGAACTGGACGCCCCAGTCATGATGCGGTTTGTCTTGCTGACACTTGAACTGGACGCCCCAGTCATGATGCGGTTTGTCTTGCTGACACTTGAACTGGACGCCCCAGTCATGATGCGGTTTGTCTTGCTGACACTTGAACTGGACGACCCAGTCATGATGCGGTTTGTCGTGCTGACACTTGAACTGGACGACCCAGTCATGATGCGGTTTGTCTTGCTGACACTTGAACTGGACGACCCAGTCATGATGCGGTTTGTCTTGCTGACACTTGAACTGGACGACCCAGTCATGATGCGGTTTGTCTTGCTGACACTTGAACTGGACGACCCAGTCATGATGCGGTTTGTCTTGCTGACACTTGAACTGGACGCCCCAGTCATGATGCGGTTTGTCTTGCTGACACTTGAACTGGACGCCCCAGTCATGATGCGGTTTGTCTTGCTGACACTTGAACTGGACGCCCCAGTCATGATGCGGTTTGTCTTGCTGACACTTGAACTGGACGCCCCAGTCATGATGCGGTTTGTCTTGCTGACACTTGAACTGGACGCCCCAGTCATGATGTGGTTTGTCTTGCTGACACTTGAACTGGACGCCCCAGTCATGATGCGGTTTGTCTTGCTGACACTTGAACTGGACGCCCCAGTCATGATGCGGTTTGTCTTGCTGACACTTGAACTGGACGCCCCAGTCATGATGCAGTTTGTCTTGCTGACACTTGAACTGGACGCCCCAGTCATGATGCGGTTTGTCTTGCTGACACTTGAACTGGACGACCCAGTCATGATGCGGTTTGTCTTGCTGACACTTGAACTGGACACCCCAGTCATGATGCGGTTTGTCGTGCTGACACTTGAACTGGACGCCCCAGTCATGATGCGGTTTGTCTTGCTGACACTTGAACTGGACGACCCAGTCATGATGCGGTTTGTCTTGCTGACACTTGAACTGGACGCCCCAGTCATGATGCGGTTTGTCTTGCTGACACTTGAACTGGACGACCCAGTCATGATGCGGTTTGTCTTGCTGACACTTGAACTGGACGCCCCAGTCATGATGCGGTTTGTCTTGCTTACACTTGAACTGGACGACCCATTCATGATGCGGTTTGTCTTGCTGACACTTGAACTGGACGCCCCAGTCATGATGCGGTTTGTCTTGCTGACACTTGAACTGGACGACCCAGTCATGATGCGGTTTGTCTTGCTGACACTTGAACTGGACGACCCAGTCATGATGCGGTTTGTCTTGCTGACACTTGAACTGGACGACCCAGTCATGATGCGGTTTGTCTTGCTGACACTTGAACTGGACGACCCAGTCATGATGCGGTTTGTCTTGCTGACACTTGAACTGGACGCCCCAGTCATGTTGCGGTTTGTCTTGCTGACACTTGAACTGGACGCCCCAGTCATGATGCGGTTTGTCTTGCTGACACTTGAACTGGACGTCCCAGTCATGATGCGGTTTGTCTTGCTGACACTTGAACTGGACGCCCCAGTCATGATGCGGTTTGTCTTGCTGACACTTGAACTGGACGCCCCAGTCATGATGCGGTTTGTCTTGCTGACACTTGAACTGGACGACCCAGTCATGATGCGGTTTGTCTTGCTGACACTTGAACTGGACGACCCAGTCATGATGCGGTTTGTCTTGCTGACACTTGAACTGGACGCCCCAGTCATGATGCGGTTTGTCTTGCTGACACTTGAACTGGACGCCCCAGTCATGATGCGGTTTGTCTTGCTGACACTTGAACTGGACGCCCCAGTCATGATGCGGTTTGTCTTGCTGACACTTGAACTGGACGTCCCAGTCATGATGCGGTTTGTCTTGCTGACACTTGAACTGGACGACCCAGTCATGATGCGGTTTCTCTTGCTGACACTTGAACTGGACGACCCAGTCGGTGTACCTTGGTGCGTTGCTGTCCGGGTTTCTCTAGCATGATCAGACGCAACCATCGCACTGACCGTCTGCAATAGGTTATTATGTGACTTGACCTGACCCTACCATGGACTGCAGGTCACCACATATCACCCACTGTGCTTCCACGGTCGATTTCAACATAGCAATTTCAATCATTGCGTTCTTTGCCAGAAGTGTCGAAACGTCAATGCTGTTAAATGTCACAGCGGTAGATTGTCAGAACGTTGGCAACAAAGGTTACGGATAACGAGTTATTTTTGCCGCATCATCAGTGACACAATGTCCTTCAAACTGTTCTTTTTCATGTTTACCCCCGATCGTTTGATAAACCGGTCCTGGCGATCAGAGCTGTCGGCCCAGAGTTCATACAACTTCGCCTTCGCGCTTTCAACAGCTTTATCGCAGTAAAAGCTCGTGCATGACCGGATGACAGTGTCAGGCGCCAGCCAGTTGAGTTCATAAACCACAAAGCTCAACAGTTTGTCGACGACTAGCTGTTTGTAGTAACACACACCGACATTGTTGTCGTTCGTCGCCGGTGCACCGACCTAAGCGTCAAGGTCGTCGCAGAGAGCTTCCATTTTAAGGGGATTCTCTCGACCAAAACTTACTTCGGAAACTCGATCGTTCCACTCACGAAACGAGGAATTAATTGAATTAAATGACGTAATTGCTCCGCTCACCTACAGACGTCGTCCGCAGTACGACGAACATTGCGACGACGACGAGTGAGCCGACTGTGTTGACCTTCATGTTGTCGGTTGGTTGTAGCGACGAGAGACCCCGTCGCGGGAGGCGGAGAGCGCTCAAGTCGTTGTCGGTGTGACTCCTGGTCAGTGACGCTCCAACGGCGAATCCATCGTGCCTGGTTAATGAGAGATTAAGGCAAGCGAAGCTCGCATGTACGCATGTACAATGCTTGAGTAGATATTTCCGAAATATTTACGAAGTTATTGCTAATGTCCGATTTATCGTTGTCACCGAGCTAGCGAATGCACATACACGGGATTCCGCTTAACAGAATCACAGATAACAGAATCAGCCATGTAGCACAATCAAAATAGCAGGATGAATATATGTAAAAAAAATTACAAAATAGGTCAGAAGGGTGGATTACAACGCCAACGGCTTCCTTGTCTACTTTGTTCTGCATTGGATGGCAATGTTGTTAAATGTTGCAACATTTTGTTAAACTTGGTAAAATGGCTGTGACGGAATCATTCCTTAAAATTGTCCATGGTCGCAATGCTGTCCCGGCCACAAACAGGCCAGCACATGACCACGCCCCAATCACCCATATGAGATATAACACTTAATGACCGAGTAAATGTTTTTTGATATACCATTGAAGTCACGATAAAGAAAAGTTTATTTTAATGTATATGAATTTTATTAGTAGGACCTACCTGTCACACGAAACAGAAACTGGCTGAACTTGTTTATATATATATATATATATATATATATATATATATATATATATATATATATATATATATATATATATATATATATATATATATATATATATATATATATTATATATATATATATATATATATATATATATATATATATATATATATATATATATATATATATATATATATATATATATATATATATATATATATATATATATATATATATATATATATATATATATATATATATATACACACACATATATATATATATATATATATATATATATATATATATATATATATATATATATATATATATATATATATATCGTCAAAATTTTGAAATGCGTCTTTTCCAATGGTATTTTCTGGTGGTTTACTTTACACAATTACACATTTCTAAAAAAATTTAAACCTTTAAACAATTAAATTTTAACAAAGATGTATTAATAACAAACTTACTTGTGTCGCGACCACTGAACTCTATAGTGGAATGGACATGACCGCCCGCTGCATGAACGTTTGAATAATTTCAGACGCGATCGAGCATGCGTTGGCATAGATACGCGATTGTTTTCGGAGCAGGGAGAAATAAATCGTGGGAAATGTTTTTTTTTTATTATTAATTTTATTAAAATTATGTTAGCCATCTGATACAATAATACTGTATGGAACACAACATGGCGCTGCAACGCCCAGTCGAATTAAAATTGCGTAAACAACGTCACGTGTGTTATTATTTCTCATTACGTAAAAATCACGTCATCGCAGTCAGCCAATTCCATTCCATCCAGTTCACCCATGGATGGCGTCTACATATGCAAGAGAATTTACTCCTGGCACGACAGGCTCGCGAATACAGAGATCCTGCAGCGTGCCTTCTCCTTCAGCATATAGGGCTTACGTGCTGTAAAGCATGCGACATCAGCGATGCCTCGGCCACGTTCATCGGATGGTTGACTGTCGTGTGCATGAATATCTCCTGTACGGTAAACTTGTCACTGGGTCACAACATAATGGCTACCCGCATCACCGCTCACGCAACATAATGGCTACTCGTATCACCGCTCACGCAACATAATGGCTACCCGTGTCACAGCTCACGCAACATAATGGCTACCCATATCACCGCTCACGCAACATAATGGCTACCCATATCACCGCTCACGCAACATAATGGCTACCCATATCACCGCTCACACAACATAATGGCTACCCGTATCACCGCTCACGCAACATAATGGCTACCCGTATCACCGCTCACGCAACATAATGGCTACCCGTATCACCGCTCACGCAACATAATGGCTACCCGTATCACCGCTCACGCAACATAATGGCTACCCATATCACCGCTCACGCAACATAATGGCTACCCGTATCACCGCTCACACAACATAATGGCTACCCGTATCACCGCTCACGCAACATAATGGCTACCCGTATCACCGCTCACGCAACATAATGGCTACCCGTATCACCGCTCACGCAACATAATGGCTACCCGTATCACCGCTCACGCAACATAATGGCTACCCGTATCACCGCTCACGCAACATAATGGCTACCCGTATCACCGCTCACGCAACATAATGGCTACCCGTATCACCGCTCACGCAACATAATGGCTACCCGTATCACCGCTCAACCACAACGACACCCGCAAGCGTGATACGAAGATGGCGGGCGTTGACTCAAACGGACGGGAGACAGTCGCCGACGAGACCATTGGAGGCTGACTGTTTAGAAGGGCACCAGAAGAGGAGAAGAGGATAAGAAAAACAAACCTGACAATTGACTGAGACATCAGGCGATTCACAACACGCAGTTGACCACCGCGGCGCAAAGCATGAATTATGGTCTTGCGATACAGAAGGATGCCGACACGCACGCACACCCTCATACACACGCACGCACACCCTCATACACACGCACGCACACCCTCATACACACGCACGCACACCCTCATACACACGCACGCACACCTTCATACACACACACGCACGAACGAATGAACGCACGCACACAACCACACAAGCAAGCACGCATCCACGCACTGCACGCATGCACGCACGCACGCACGCACGCACGCACGCACGCACGCACGCAGAGACATAGAGGAAGAGAGATAGAGGGGGGGAGGGAGGGATAGAGGGAGGGAGGAAGGGAGGGAAGGAGGGGGGAGGGAGGGGGGAGGGAGGGAGGGGGGAGGGAAGGAGGGAGGGAGAGATGGTGAGAGAGAGGGGGGGGGAGATGGTCGGAGGGGGAGAGGGAAGAGAAGGGAGAGAGAGGGAGCGAGAGAGAGGAAGGAAATTAAGACTAGAATGCCACATATAGATAGATGATTCGAAGAACTCGTAGATGAAGAAAACAAAATAATATTTAGTATTTATTTAATTAATAAGTAGAACATATGACTTAATATTTTATATATTTGATACTACAGATGGGTAGTACATGTCAGTTTGCGTATTCGCACAAAATTTCATGCAAATCGGCCAATTATCGCAAAGCACTTTTTACACACCTAAGACATTTACTACATTGTGGCCATGGTCGTTTCTCACTGACACTATTTCATAAATTACGAACCAGTTTTAAGAAACATAAAAGGGAAAAGTACTGTGATTGCATACCACAAATCGAATAATCAGTTATACAAAATACTAATCGCCTATTCAGTTTTGCCAAAAGCAAGCAGACGAATGTGAACACTCCTAACTCAATGGAATGTACGCCTACGAGGCAGGCAGTTCAGCTGATATACCCGAAATATTTTCGGACTTTACATCGGCAGATAACCTTGATTATAAAAATATACCCCCCTTTATATCAGACCCAATTATGCACATCAGTGTGGCTTATGATAATGTCATCGGGATACTAAGAACCACCAATGTAAATAAAACATGTGGCCCTGATAATATATCAGGTGTAATCCTCAGAGAGTGTGCCACAGGATCAGCAGGTCCACTAACTGTACGTTTTAATATGTCCTTAAAGTGTGGAACTTCTCCAAACTGTTTTAAACGCAAGGTTCACAAATTGGCCCACTTCTGTTAATCTTGTATATTAATAATCTCACTAATCATGTTGATTCATGTGAAATATCACTCTATGCTGATGATTCCAAACTGTTTAACGAAATTACGCCGGTGACCGATTGTCAGTTGGTGCAGAAGGATCTGGTCAGTGTGTGCCTCTGGCGTGAAACATGGCACCTCAAACTTAATGCAGACAAATGCTGCATAATGACTTTCACAAACAAATATAAATGCTTATCTTTTAACTACCCCATCTTAAGCCAGTCTCTACCCAGGGTCACCGCTGTCAAAGATCTCGGAGTCACATTCACTGGCACTTGGGATACTGCAGTGTTATTTGGAATCCGTGGGGCAACGTACTTCTATTTGGAATCCGTGGGGCAACGTACTTCTATTTGGAATCCGAGGGGCAACGTACTTCTATCGAACGAGTTCAAAACAAATTCATTAAATATCTCTGTTTCAAATCCAAAATACAGTACTCCACTGACTATCCTGCGTTTTGCCTTCATTTTAGACTACCATCCCTTCAACATCGTAGGCAAATTGCAGATCTGATCGTTCTACTTAAGTGTGTGCGCTCTCATCTAGATGTGTCCTATTTGGTAGGAAATATCCAATCTCTACGAAACTACACTCTTTTAGAATTTCCAACAGCAGAATAAACATTAGGAAATACTCAGTTTTAAATAGATGTATGACTACTTTAAACATATTGCATTTAACTGAACCCACTTGTGATATATTTATAGGAGCCAATACCTTCAAATCTGAAGAAGAAAAAAATTTGTATGTATAATGCTAATGTCTTAGCTTGCTATGTTAGTAATGTCGGTATTATGTGGTTTTATACCCTTATAACTATTGTTCTTACTGTTTCTATTATTTATACGTATTGTTTTTAGATTTTGTTATTAGACCTGTTACTGGGTCTTCGGACCTGTTGGAGCTGAATACAATACAATACAATAGAATACAATACAATAAAATACAATAGAATACAATAGAATACAATAGAATACAATAGAATACAATAGAATACAATATAATAGAATACAATACAATACAATACAATACAATACAATACAATACAATACAATAGAATACAATAGAATACAATAGAATACAATAGAATACAATAGAATACAATAGAATACAATAGAATACAATAGAATACAATAGAATACAATAGAATACAATATAATATAATATAATACAATATAATACAATACAATACAATACAATACAATACAATACAATACAATACAATACAATACAATACAATACAATACAATACAATACAATACAATGCAATACAAAAAAGCCGTTGTGTTGTAAGTATGGCACTGTATGGCATTACTCCTGTATCCAAGCCACAAATGTTGTAACGTTTTGTTTTCGATCTACCTACTGCATGCAGCATCAGCACAGATTAATCTGAAGGCAGGTTTGCCTATAGTTTCACGAGACAGTAAAACATGGATCATTTATTTGATTAAAATATCATAATAGCCGCAACTGCAATATAAAAAGACGAAAGTATTAAAATATTTTTATATTTTTCCTTGACATTTCTCCTATATGTTTGACAAACATGTATATACATTATTTAGATAATTACTGACATTCTCAGAATTTTACGCGGAACAATTTTAAGATCCAACCACTAGATTTTGCAATAAAGCATTTGTTTTGAATAACATGATTTACTCTTGAAAATTGCAGCCATGCTTAAAGATGGCGTCTGGGGGGTCTGACAAGTACGCGTTGTACGTTTGGGGGGTCTGACAAGTACGCGTTGTACGTCTGGGGGGTCTGACAAGTACGCGTTGTACGTTTGGGGGGTCTGACAAGTACGCGTTGTACGTCTGGGGGTCTGACAAGTACGCGTTGTACGTTTGGGGGGTCTGAGAAGTACGCGTTGTACGTTTGGGGGGTCTGACAAGTACGCGTTGTACGTCTGGGGGGGGTCTGATAAGTACGCGTTGTACGTCTGGAGGGTCTGATAAGTACGCGTTGTACGAATAAGTAAATGTCGATAATTACTTTGAAAGAGATGTGGACATTGTCGCTTGAGTTCATGTATTCACCCGTTGTCTACATGTTGTCTACATGTTGTTTACATGTTGTTTACATGTTGTCTACATGTTGTCTACATGTTGTCTACATGTTGTCTACATGTTGTCTACATGTTGTTTACATGTTGTTTACATGTTGTTTACATGTTGTTTACATGTTGTTTACATGTTGTCTACATGTTGTTTACATGTTGTTTACATGTTGTTTACATGTTGTCTACATGTTGTTTACATGTTGTCTACATGTTGTCTACATGTTGTTTACATGTTGTTTACATGTTGTCTACATGTTGTTTACATGTTGTTTACATGTTGTTTACATGTTGTCTACATGTTGTTTACATGTTGTCTACATGTAGTCGAGTGCTTTTGTAAGCATTTACCTCGTGTTTGTCTAAACATTTAGCATGTGGTTGTGTGTTAGACGTATGAATTGTACATATGTGTACAGAGGCCTAGCCATAAATTCCAAAATGTTGCTCTGACATGAAACGTGTGAGATGTAAAATAACTTTAAGGATATGTGTGGGAATTTAAAGATAAGATGAAACGAATAATTGAAAACATGAAACATCGTATAATTATATGGAAAATGAGTATTATTCCAAACAGTAAAATGCTATTGCCACGCCAGAAACATTCCTTGCATGATCACAGCGACTGCGCACATGTTTCCCAACAGAATTGTAATATTAGTCTAGATAGACCTTATTATTTAAGCGATAATAAAGCGATCATTGCAGAACAACAACATAGTGACGCTCTAACAGAAATACACAAGGAGCGGGAAAAAAAGATTGATGTCTACCATCAATGAATCCGCCCTTACAGACCATGCGACAGCTGAAAACCACATCATAGACTGGGAGGGAGTGAACATTGTAGACAAGGAACCCAACCGAAGAATCCGGCACATCAAAGAAGCCATCTGGATCAGAAAAACTAGAACACCCATCAACAAAGACGAGGGCAATTATGAACTGCCTCACGTGTACGATGACGTCATCAAGCGTCATAGGTACTGATGAAATCAACGTGACACGTTGATGAAAGCCTCTACCAGGTAAACTAAACACACCTTGGATATGTAAAGTGAAAGTTATTTGATTTGTAAAGTTATAACGTAATAGATATAAACACACACAATATTCTTGCAGAATAACATATAGCATATATTATTCTGACTCATGTTTGCTAATTATAAACTTTCTTTCATAAGAACAGACACACACACACATTTATAAGTGGGGGGTGGGTTAAAATATCCAGGGTGGGGGAGATACTCTAGGGTATCTTCCCCCTGGGGGCGGGAAAGATATCACCCACGGGGAAGATATCCTAGGGTATCTTAAAGATGTCCAGTTTTGCACGTGGTTAGTTTTTGTTATTTCCCTTTAGGTGCGTTGTCCCCAAACCATGATTTTTTTTCACTTAGAAAAACATGTTCATAGCTATTGTGTATACATTGTATGTGCATTCGCTAGCTCGATGACTGCAAACATTGTATGTACATTTAAACCTCACTAGCATTAATTGCCCATTAGCCAGGCCCGTCTTGTTTATTAGCTGTATCATGTGTTGTGGCGTGGGTCGTCACGCATGAGTGAACAGGCGGCTCCTGTGACGTGCACGTTGTCGGAACGATAATTTATTATCGTGTTAACCCAACGGATGCGCCGTTGGAGCGTCACTGACCAGGAGTCACACCGACAACGACTTGAGCGCTCTCCGCCTCCCGCTACGGTGTTTCTGGTCGCTACAACCAACTGACAACATGAAGGTCAACGCAATCGGCTCACTCGTCGTTGTCGCAATGTTCGTCATACTGCGGACGACGTCAGTAGGTGAGTGGGACAGTTACATCATTTAATTCTTCAACAAACTGCAATTAGAAACCCGGCTAATTACGGTGCAAGTCGAGACTAGCCCGGTAGCATGCGTGTTGTTCCCGCGCCCCGTCGTCGCCGATGGGTGATGCGTATCCCGGAAGATGACCAGAGATTAGTGTGCAGAGTTGATAACACTTTCAAGATCAGACCATAAGTGATAAATTCTGTCATTGGCGAAGATGACAGCACATATAAATTATGCCGGCAAATTTGCATTTTGTGCTTCTCTACATGACAACTTTCTCTTCGAATTTATCGTTTGATTTCTGGAAAAATCACCACCGCTGAAGATGCATGCCACACTGCCCGAAAACAGGTTACGTCACTAACACGTTCTCGGGCGCCTAGACATTAATCACTATGGGCGTCCACCTCAAATATAAACATTTCCCCGTTCAATTACCTTCCTGGCGCACCCAGTCATTGAAAGAGGACCACAGTGAAAATCCCAAACACTCGGTAAATGAACCCTTTCACAGTTCACACCCGTCGCGGTGGATGTTTGGATTAACTCTCGGCATTCACTCAAACGCTGCGTCAGACATCTTCCACAGCTATCGATGTTGCACGCGATTCGACTGTTTTACAAGTACAATATTTATGGTGGTAAACATAACGAATTTACATAATGTATTGTGTAATGTTCAGTAAGGAGAACATCATCCGGGTACATCCACACATAGATGTTATGATATTTGACCTCCCCATGCAAACACCTATCACTACCCATTAAACTCAAGAAATTGCCGGACGATTCGTCGGATGAGGTTACACCTGTTGTATCTGGACGAGCGTACGTCGACACGAGACGTTGACGTAAGCAGCGACGCGATCATGATACAGTGGACTCCGCTTAACGGAACCACGGATAACAGAATCAGCAGCATAGTAGAATCAAATATATTGGCTGGGAATCAGTCCCTAGTCCCCGCGTATTAAAGCTCGCCGCTTCAGTGAATCAGCCCTTTACTAGACTTAAATGGCTCAGGCCCGAAATGATTCTCTTAAACCTCCCTCCTCAATTCTCTTAAAGCCCCCTCCTCAATTCTCTTAAAGCCCCCTCCTCAATTCTCTTAAAGCCCCCTCCTCAATTCTCTTAAAGCTCCCTCCTCAATTCTCTTAAACCTCCCTCCTCAATTCTCTTAAAGCTCCCTCCTCAATTCTCTTAAACTTCCCTCCTCAATTCTCTTAAAGCTCCCTCCTCAATTCTCTTAAAGCTCCCCCCTAAATTCACTTAAAGCTCCCCCTCAATTCACTTAACGCTCCCTCCTCAATTCTCTTAAAGCTCCCTCCTCAATTCACTTAAAGCTCCCCCTCAATTCACCTAAAGCTCCCCTCAATTCACTAAAAGCTCCCTCCTCAATTCTCTTAAAGCTCCCTCCTCAATTTTTTAAAGCTCCCTCCTCAATTCACTTAAAGCTCCCTCCTCAATTCACTTAAAGCTCCCTCCTCAATTCACTTAAAGCTCCCTCCTCAATTCACAGATACTAGAAAATGTGTGTGTGCTTGCGTGCGTGCGTGCGTGCGTGCGTGTGTGCGTGTGTGTGTGTGTGTGTGTGTGTGTGTGTGTGTGTGTGTGTGTGTGTGTGTGTGTGTGTGTGTGTGTGTGTGTGTGTGTGTGTGTGAGTGTGTGTGTGTGTGTGTGCACGTCACCGTTAATTCTGAGAATAACTTTGGGTATCCCCTGGATGCCATGTATAATATCGCCTGTGCTAGATCAGTGTCTGAAACTAAAGTATTCGTACGTAGTAAGCCACAATTTTGACCTTGTGTTGTTTCTGGGCAATGCCTTTGTCCCCCGTTGACATGCAATTGCAATTGATTTTTAGTACTCAAAAAAGGATCCGCTTATGCCAAAATAGTAAGCACTGTGTGGATCAAAGCTGATCATGGGCGTAACCTCCATCCTCTGGCCGATCACATGACAAAGTTACGAAATTTCATCAAAGAAGAAAATCGTGATTTTTCAGCATTTCAATTTTCACCTCAGTTAATGCTTGAACAAGCATTAACTAATTTTATAGTTTGTCTGACGATTTCACAAAAACTACACACAAAAGATGTAAAAACGAGCTAGCATGTTGCAGTGGATGCTAGGTAAGTTTGGTTTTTCGTAAAATTAATTTGAAAAAAGGCTAGCAAAAAAATCGAATTAATTAAGCACCTTTAATTGTAAATAAATAAAATGGAAACGCTGAAAACTCGGAAGTCAGGGCGATGATCCGCATTGACCCGGAAAGTGTTTACCTTGAGCCTAACCAGATCCTTACCAGATCTACGACTAAAGTCAATTCTTTCGATGATTTGAAAAAAAATACGCATATTGTTTTATTAAATCAACTATTCACAAACTACATATTTGGACATCAACGAACCAGATTCACGATAGGCTAAATCAGTTGAAGTTGAAGTTCTAAGCGACATCCACTGCATACCACACGACACCGATACTTTTCGGGCCTGAAAATAAGAACGCACCACGCCTAAATAAGAAAATGATACAGTAACGCGTAACGCGATACACACTTATTTCCGTATCGCTTCGTCCTACGTTATACACATGGAGTAAACGCAGTGGTGCAGACTACTGATTACGTAGGCAAATAACTCATTGTGTAAGAAACATTGAAAAACATCACTGAGTCACGGACTGGACAATGATCCACCATTCGGCGTTGGGGTGGGGGGTGGGGGTGGGGGGTGGGAGGTGGGGGGGGTCGTCAGTGAATTTTATTTGGCGCCGCGACAAACTATTGCTATGATTGACCACACCCACCCACCCACCCTCCACCTAATTTTTGTTTTTGGAAAAGTGGAGGCACTGCACACGCAACGTTAATTGCAGCGGATGAAAATCCGATTATTGTAAAATGTCGACCTGGAAATGTTTTCTAAATATGCCGCTCCAATGTTTTTGTGATAGTCCAACCATTTAGCCACTTCGACATCGACCACGTATGTTAGCCGACTGTGCAAACTATTAGTTCAACGCGGTATGTACCACGCCCGTGCACGTACACGAGTTCTACTGCACACCGCCACCTTAATTCTCAGCACGACGGACGACTACAGGTCTCGACGAAGGTGTTATCATGTTACATCTGACGAGAAGTTATGTCCCATTCACACTCCCTGGGTTACAGAATGCCGAATACTATCACATTACTAGGACAACTAGATTACAATCAAAGTACTAAAACAGTTTGTTTACGACAGTTCGTACAGTTTTATTACAATCACAGTGCTAAACAATTCGATTACGATTACCGTAATAAACAATCGCACATTGTTAGCATTTGAATTGCAATTTAAATGCTCTCTCCCTCTCTCTCTCTCTCTCTCTCTCTCTCTCTCTCTCTCTCTCTCTCTCTCTCTCTCTCTCGCTCTTTCTCTCTCTCTCTCTCTCTCTCTCTCTCTCGCTTGCGCGCTCTCTCTCTCTCTCTCTCTCTCTCTCTCTCTTTCTCTCTCTCGATCTCGATCTCGATTTAACTGAGCAAATTTCTTGGGAGAGTTCCCCTGATGAGGGGTAACACTTGAACATCTGAAATATAGAAACAAGATATTATGATAATTGTAATTTCACTTATTTAAGTTATTAAACTGTATGTGATATTATGGTTTTCGAAGTAATACAGTATATATTATGATATTAATTTTAAGAATACAACGAATTGTATGAGTTATAATGATCGTCTCGCTGACTGCCTGTTCAAATGGTAAAACATAACGCCGTATTTTATGCGAAAGGAACCGAAAGTTATAAAAGCGGTTGCAAAGTAACAATTTCAGAATTGCGGGCCGAAGTATCCATAGAATGCTGTCCGAATCCACCGGGCCGAATTCACCATAGGCTGACATCACCTGACAGCTCGCTTCGATCCGATGTGGACCGTGGTCGTTGATGCCCGTGTCGCTGAGTGTGTTCTACGGGTTGATGACATCAACTACTTGATGAACCGTACAAAAAATACAAGATTTATTATATTGTCTTCAATCAATCGTTTTCTATTCCCTTTAACTGCAAAATGAACATGATATCGATAACTAGGATGCATGACCGTCTATTGGGGCCGTGAATGTCATATTCTGTGAAACACGTCTAGTCTGTTCTTAGTGAAACGATAACCTAATCAACCGTTCTGTTCGCAGTTGGTATGAAGCGCATCTGCTACTTCGTGAACTGGGCCCAATACCGTCCGGGTTTTGCCAAGCATAACTACACCCACATCGACCCGTCGCTGTGTTCCCATCTCATCATTGCCTTCGCTGGCATGGACGGTAACAAGCTCGAGGCGATAGAGTGGAACGACGAAGACACGCCGACAAGGACGGGCGTGTAAGTACTCGGTCAGGGCAACGAGAATGTCCTAACGACAAGGCCGACAAGGACGGGCGTGTAAGTACTCGGTCAGGGCAACGAGAATGTCCTAACGACAAGGCCGACAAGGACGGGCGTGTAAGTACTCGGTCAGGACAACGAGAATGTCCTAACGACAAGGCCGACAAGGACGGGCGTGTAAGTACTCGGTCAGGGCAACGAGAATGTCCTAACGACAAGGCCGACAAGGACGGGCGTGTAAGTACTCGGTCAGGACAACGAGAATGTCCTAACGACAAGGCCGACAAGGACGGGCGTGTAAGTACTCGGTCAGGGCAACGAGAATGTCCTAACGACAAGGCCGACAAGGACGGGCGTGTAAGTACTCAGTCAGGACAACGAGAATGTCCTAACGACAAGGCCGACAAGGACGGGCGTGTAAGTACTCAGTCAGGACAACGAGAATGTCCTAACGACAAGGCCGACAAGGACGGGCGTGTAAGTACTCGGTCAGGGCAACGAGAATGTCCTAACGACAAGGCCGACAAGGACGGGCGTGTAAGTACTCGGTCAGGACAACGAGAATGTCCTAACGACAAGGCCGACAAGGACGGGCGTGTAAGTACTCGGTCAGGACAACGAGAATGTCCTAACGACAAGGCCGACAAGGACGGGCGTGTAAGTACTCGGTCAGGGCAACGAGAATGTCCTAACGACAAGGCCGACAAGGACGGGCGTGTAAGTACTCGGTCAGGGCAACGAGAATGTCCTAACGACAAGGCCGACAAGCAGTAGAATGGAACCAGGGACAATCTAAAGCACAAAGACGCCCAAGTGTACCGTCAGTAAAGTGATAACGTTCTTTTAAAACCACCCTCACGGAATAGGAATCGGGAGTGTTTATTTGGCGCAACAAAGTTACAACATAGTATAATCACAGTTAGCATTCAAACAAATCTTCCATTACAATTTACGAAGTATAAATTCATATATACTATGTAAACCATGAATGGAACATACAAACTCATACGCGCGCATACGCACGCACACACAAGTACCCAAACACGCACTTCTGATCTGGTCACTCCATGCTTTGTTAAAAAGATTCTATCTTGGCTTACGGCAAACGTACTCAAACCACCGATCTCCTGTGTTTGATGACATCTGTGATGAGTTCAAGTGTGAATGTATCCTGTCTGATCTATTTTGTTCAAGTGTGAATGTATCCTCTCTCTCTCATCTCTTTTGTTCAAGTGTGAATGTATCCTCTCTGATCTCTTTTGAAAAGCTATTGATGATAAAAATATGCGGCGATCAACATCCCTGTAAAGGGCACTGTGTTTCAAAAACAAAAAAGTTCTTCGTCATCTAGAACAATACGCTTGTCTGATGAAGTTATGACCTTACATTTTGAGAAGTTGGTGGTACCCCATTTAGTACAGACATACTTGTAGCTTCTCGAACACGGTGGACATAAGTGTTATCTGCATGCCTGATGGTATCTATCTTGACCTCCTTGCATAAGCTTTTCAGGTCTGACATAACAAACTGAATAGGATAGCTGATAGCAAACATCCTTGTCGCATCCCCTTTTCCACCCTGAACCAATCTGTCAGTTGACAATTGATGACGATTGCACATTCAACATTGTCATACATAGCTTCAATCAGTGATGAAATCTAGGATTCAACCAGTAGACCTCAACATCTCCCACAATGTTCCTCTCAATATGCTATCAAGAGCAGCCTTGAAATGCACACAACTGAAATGCAGTGAGATCTGGTGCTCGTTTACTTTTTCCATGATCTGGCGCACTATGAAGGTATTTTACATTCTCAAGCGAATATTACGATAGTATATATCCGCATTTCACAAAATGTTTATTAAGAAACTCATAGCAAGGATTATGTATAAAGATACATTGTTTTTAATAACTCAGTATTACTAATAATTATATTTCTCAAGCGAATATTACTATATTATATATCCGCATTTCACAACATGTTTATTGTGACACTCATAGAAAGGATGTATGAAGATTACATGAAGATTATTTTTAATAACTCAGTATTACTAATAATCATATTTCAGTAATCTCCGCCCTTCCCGTAATTATTTACAGCCTTGGTATCATATTCCTGCCCTAGGCACATGTCACCCAATATATCCCTTTAATAGCATTCCTGCTCATGGCGAGATGTTTTCGTGAAACAAGATATTGAGTCAACACAACCAAATGTCATCTAAGTTAAATAGAGATTCGACAAAGTAATCATTATACTATTACCTTACTTATTTGATAAGTTAAACATAACGAAAAACCATGCCTTGTTGTCGTCACTCCTCCACGGACACACCCTGTTGTCGTCACTCCTCCACGGACACACCTTGTTGTCGTCACTCCTCCACGGACACACCTTGTTATCGTCACTCCTCCACGGACACACCTTGTTATCGTCACTCCTCCACGGACACACCTTGTTATCGTCACTCCTCCACGGACACACTTTGTTGTCGTCACTCCTCCACGGACACACCTTGTTGTCGTCACTCCTCCACGGACACACCTTGTTGTCGTCACTCCTCCACGGACACACCTTGTTGTCGTCACTCCTCCACGGACACACCCTGTTGTCGTCACTCCTCCACGGACACACCTTGTTGTCGTCACTCCTCCACGGACACACCTTGTTGTCGTCACTCCTCCACGGACACACCTTGTTGTCGTCACTCCTCCACGGACACACCTTGTTGTCGTCACTCCTCCACGGACACACCTTGTTGTCGTCACTCCTCCACGGACACACCTTGTTGTCGTCACTCCTCCACGGACACACCTTGTTGTCGTCACTCCTCCACGGACACACCTTGTTGTCGTCACTCCTCCACGGACACACGGACACACGATTTTCTCTCTCGTTTTGCCAGTTTGTCTGTAATGTTTAATCCATTCTGACCTAAAGTAGGATCGGACATTGTGATATGATATCTACAAAGCAAGTACAAATAGATATATGACCAATAACGATTAAGGACAGCTCTAGATCAGTTTCGTCTACGTTGGTAGTTACAGGTCTTCATTGTGTGTAGATACATTCTGGTTGTCGATATGATTTGTTCGTTAAAGCCCACGCCGACTGGTTGTAGGTACTCGCACGTGGTCGCCCTGAAGAGGAAACAGCCAGAACTGAAAGTTATGTTGGCGGTTGGCGGCTGGAAGTATGTACACTATTTGTGATAGACAGTTGGAATTAAATATCAACTTCTTCTTCGTATTTAAACTTGAATGTGATCGTATTGGCAGATAGTGGTTATGTGATCGTATTGGCAGATAGTGGTTATGTGGAATTTCAGAATGAGGAAAAAACGGGATCAACTAAGTCAACCCTTAATTTGCCATGCTGCCGTGTAGTGGCGCTACATAATAGTCACGGAACAATTCGTATCGCAAAGCCAAAGGGGGATGGCTCAATGACCCACAACTAAAAACACCACTGCTGGCAAACGTTGTTTGATTAACGATAAGCACGACACGGATTCATATTTCATGTTCTCCCCAAACTTAGCGTAAATTGAGATGATATTTACGTTAATTTACTTACTATCAGTAGAAGGTCCAACCTCAGAAACCAGAAACCTCTTGTTTTGTGTCGCTTAGAAACCTTAACAAGATCAAAGAAGAAGCGGGTGTATTCAGTGACGATAGATGCTTTAGACGCATACTGTGACTTTGACGGTAGGCCCATATCATCAACGTAGGAATGATAAGACGAACGGTGCAAAGACAATTAATGAACAAATAGAAAATCGATATATGAAGTGGGCAGAACTTGTGTGGAGATTGGAAGACAAGAGAAAAGCTAGAAACGTTGAGAGAGAACAGACGGAAGGTCAATACCGATGCGAGATCAGTGAGACGATGGATATATGAAGTGACGTATATAGTGAGACAGAGAAACTTGATGATCTCGCCACCAGATCAGAGAGAATGAAGCAAGGTATAACTAAAAGGTTGAACTAAACCGACGATGGCAAGAAAACACATAAGATGGTTTATACATTTACAGGCGACATAATTGACACAACATCTGAAACTTAATCATAATTACATTATGTCGCACATTGATAACGTTTACCTCGAAATTGTCAAACAGAAATACACCAGCTTTGCGGATTTACCTAGTGATGTTTATCATTATAATATCATTTGATTCCAAGCTATCGGTAGTCCCATATGTGCTAATTTAGGGGAATCACAAACACTAAATGGTGATGGGGCCCGATGTATCGGCTTTCGTCATAATATTAACTGTAGTTCAATGTACACAGCTTCGGGGTAGAGAAGATGTCAGCGATGCTGGAGACAGAGAAACACCGTAAGGAATTCGCCAACAACGTTGTGACGTTCCTTCGACAGAGAGACTTCGACGGGTTCGACCTCGACTTCGAGTACCCGGCTCGCCGAGGCAGTCCGCCGGAAGACAAAGAGAGGTTCGCGCTGCTCTGTAAGGTAGGTGACTGCTGCCATCTAATATCGTGATTTGTATTATTAATAATTAGTCATAACGCCAGTGATGTCAGAGTTCTGTCTAACGCCAACAGAAGGATTTAGCTACGGCTTTGCGAAACCTGGACGACCAGTATAACGCTCAAGGTTACATTCATGCCATACACATAGATCCTTTCTGTTAGAAACCTTTAAACTTAACAATTACACACAGAGGAATTTGAACAGTGACATCATAATAAATAAATATGTATGCTTAACTAGCTGTACTCCAGAGAAATATTACTCGAAACAAGCTGAGATGAACAAAGCGCCACATTTCATTAAGGGGTGATTAAATAGCTGTAGTTAGTTGCATTGGTGTCTCTAGGAACTACGGGAGAGGTTTGAGCTAGATGCAAAACAGAGATCCAAACCGAGGCTGCTCCTTAGTGCTGCCGTCGGCTGCGGAAAATCGACGATGGAAGCCGCCTACGACATCCCTGAACTCGTGAAGTAGGTCACTCCGTGAAGGAAGGCAGTTGTTTATCTATATAATAGTATATGAATAGGTTATGGACGTGACATATATGGTGCTCTCACAACAACAACAACAACAACAACAACAACAACAATAACAATAATAATAGTGTCTATACATATTTATAAGCATTGTGTTGTAAAACATATTTCATTGTAGACATATTGCTTTATAAATCATATTATCAGAAATAATCTATTCTGCACGTTTGCCATATCCCAGGTATGTCGACTGGGTAGGACTGATGTCCTATGACTTGGAGTTCTCTCAGAATGGCATCACAAAACATCAGTCCCCGCTCTTCCCTAGGGATGACGAACCTGCATCCGATAAAGAGCTTTCCATCGTGGGTATCTTATGGCAATAACAATACAATTAAATAGCGCCTATATCCTCAGGAACCTGAGCTAAGAGGCTCAACGGAACAGAATCATTAACCATAATCGTGAAAAGCGACGCGGAAAAGTCATTATCAAAACAATGGACCACCGAAGATTTATAACTATGTCTTGAGTTTTTCGGAAAGTGGTTGTATAGTAAACATGTCGGTCTGTGTATACAGTCGAAACGTTGATTGGAAATATCGAATCCGGGAAGGCATTAAAGATTAAATTTTGTTTAACAACATTGCCATCCAAAGCATATGACCAGATGGCAAATGGACAAAGAAGCTATTGGCTTATCGAGAGTCCAACAGGTTTCATCTATTTGTAACCCACTCCTCTGAGATATGTGTCAACCTTGTTTTTAAACATATTCCCGCTGCTAGCAGTTACACGATCTGTAGATAATTTGTTCCATTCATTGATTGTCCTCTGTGAGAGTATTTCCTGATATTCAATCTACACTGATCCTTTTCTACTGTTCCTTCATGTCCTCTAGTTCTACTATCTTCTTGAGTGAAAAAAATAATTCTATCAATATTTTCATACCCATTTAATACCTTGAAAACTTCAATTTGATCTATTCTGAACCTCCGTGTTTCTAGGGTTGTTAAACCTCATACTTTCAGGCGTTCTTCATAACTAAGGTCTTTCAGTTCTGGAATCATTTTAGTTGCTCTCCTCTGTATTCGTTCAAGCACACACACACACACACATATATATATATATATATATATATATATATATATATATATATATATATATATATATATATATATATATATATATATATATATATATATATATATACACACACATATATATATATATATATATATATATATATATATATATATATATATATATATATATATATATATATATATATACACACATATATATATTGTTCGCTGTCTTCCAGGAGTGGATCGTCGACTACTGGATGTCTCAGGGCGCTCCTGCCAACAAGCTTGTCGTCGGCATGGCGTTCTACGGCAAGACCTTCACTCTCACGTCAGAAGCCCATCACGATGTCGGCGACCCAAAGTCTGGCGTCGGAAAACAGGGTCCATTCACAAAGCTGCCGGGCTTTCTTGCGTTTTATGAGGTATGGTTATATTGACTTTTAACACTTTCTGCGTCCAAGACGGTTCCACACGAAACATATCTGTTTCCGCAATTAAATTGCATCAGCGCATTCAAACGATAATACAAGATAATCCAATCGATTCTAAACAAATGTATGCCATAATATATCTACACATTACACAGTTTGTGTATTAAAACCCAAACATAACATTAGCTAAACCGACAGCGTGGGAAGATATGTGAATCATGGTGCGATGTTTCGAAGGACACAATTTCCTGCAGTGTTTTAAACGCACGGATCCGTCGCGACATTTGGCAGCATTAAATTTAACCGCATACATGGATACATTTGGGATGTGGCCAATTGTGGACATTTGGGATGTGGCCAATTGTGGATGATGTTACATACAATGTTCTGGAAGTAACTTAACTTTAATTGTTAGTGGACACGACGTCGTTGGTCAAATGGGTAATTCCTAGAAATTGTATCTGAAGTTTGGCGGGGCTCGTCTAGTTCCAAGAGAGACGTCGACCAATACAGGAACTGGGACGAAGTACCAATGGTTCAGTCTACATTCACTCATGGCGTTTATCTACAAGTGGCAGGGTAGTACTACTACTACCATCCCAGGGGTGGGGTAGTACTACTATTACCCCAGGGGTGGAATAGTACTACTACCACCCAGGGGTGGGGTAGTACTACTACCACCCTAGGGGTGGGATCGTACTACTACCACCCTAGTGGTGGGGTAGCACTACTACCAACACAGAGGTGGGATAGTACCACTATCAGCCCAGGGGTGGGGTAGCACTACTACCACTCCAGGGGTGGGGTAGTGCTACTACCACCCAGGGGTGGGGTAGTGCTACTACCACCCAGGGATGGGGTAGTAGTACTACTACCACCACTGGTTAGCAAGGATGCTGGAACAGATCCTTCGTTTTGATTGGCTAACAAGGTTGCGCAACACCAACGTATCTAAACTTAAGTTTCCAATAATGTACGAAACTGATAAGTTGAGTGGAAGAACCTGGTCGTAGGTGTGCGGCTTTGTGAGCAACGGCTGGACCCGGCAGTGGATCGAGTCTCAGAAGGTTCCGTTCGCTTACAAAGATACACAATGGGTCGGCTACGACGATGATGAAAGCATGAGAGAGAAGGTATTTAGCAAGGGCAATGTCGCAAAAGATGTGATATAGACCCATATATCTTATTAATAAACGTAATATACATAACTGTTGTAGACAACTACAACCATCGACAACCACAAATAGAATCTGTCCGAAATAGCATACTTAAAATTATTATTATTGTAGCTGGTATTTTTAATATTATTGTTGTTATTTTTATTATAATTATTATTATTATTCAATCGCTCAGCAGCAGATCTATTCAATACGTGCGTAAGGTATATAATATTATGTCCATTCGTGTTTAAATATAATTATAATGATGATACCTTTTTTGTGTTTCTTGTACGTCCATTAAAATCACATCTATAGGTCTAATCTGCACTATGAGACATATTTGATGCAGATGTAATAGAACTATGTGCAGCTTTTGCTTAGCATACAACCGATAGCTAATTCACAAATATGCGGTATTTTATTAGGTAAAATGGACCAGCATGAAAGAGCTGGGTGGCTGGATGGTCTGGGACCTCGCAATGGACGACTTCGGGGGACACTTCTGCAACAAGGGCAACTACCCGATGTTGAAGGCACTGAACGAACATACTACAAGGTAACGAACGCAACGGAAGACATTGGAGTGTCAATGTCGCACCAATGTTATTTAAGTTATTAAATTCCGAGAAAGGCACAGTTATTTGTGTCAGGATAAGCGCAATAATGAAATCACATAATTTGGTTGGTTGGGTGAATTTTTTTGATGGAGGGAAAATGTGTTTGCTGCAGAAAAGGCAACGTTTTGAGGACGTAGACCCGAAATGGAGTTAATCTTTTTTAAAAGAACGGACACAGAGAGTTTTCGACCGAACTATCCAAAATCTCCGGATGTTTCACATAGTCGCAGTAACAGCTCTCATATTGCACCTGCAACATTTGACATTTCAGCGATGGAGACGGTCATTTAGAGTCAACAACAGTGAGCAGAGTGGTCATTACTAAAAGGTTGGTCATTACTCAAAAACATTCACATCTGGTGGTGGGATAAATAAATGAATGTTTACATAACATATAATTGAATTACGTTACTTAAGTCTTTTCACTCCCTGATGGAACATAGGCCATTAAAGACTTTTCCACCGGACACGGTTTTGAGATTGCGTTTCCAATTGTTTCCATCTACATCCTGGTTTTTTTGCTGCTTCTGCCTATGTTTCTCGACCTTCCCTTTTTCTGTTAGCCTTGAAGGTTCCATGACAGCGCTTGTCTTGTAACGTATTGATGTCCTCGGAGTATGGCCCATCCAGTTGCATTTCTTCCTTGTGATGTATGGCGTTGGTTTCTTCTCAGTATAATCAATCCAGTTCCATTTCCTGCTTGTAATGTGATGCTTAATTCGTTGTTGATTTCTTCTTTCCAACACTGCTGCAATGCTAATTGTTTCTGGCAACCATATCTTTAGAATTCTCCTTAGACACTTGTTTGCAATACTTCGAATCTTCTGGGGCATGTATAGTACACCCTTAAATACCATGCTTCTGAACAGTATGACACCACAGGTTGATCTCGACATGATCTATGTCTATGATAATTATAATTGTTTTATCTAATTTCCAACATACTCCTTCAAACACTTCACTGAGGTGAATTATGACTAAAAATACTGTTTTGATCACCAAATAAGGCAATGCGATTAGGTGACTTTGATCATTTTATAATCTCGGAAGTGTCTTCATGATAAGCACGACAGAACATCTGTTTTCCCAAATTTGTGTCTCTGAACAGCCTTTATAATTCGGCCACCCCTTTAACCTTTAACCTTTAACCTGGTCATGTTACCTCAGTAACTTGGGTGGCCGCTTTAGATGAGTTCTTCTATGTGCACTTGACTGACATAAAACCGTCTATTGACAATACACTGGAAGTTTAACTTTAGACGGTGAACAAGTAAAATGTGACCTGAACTATGAGCTATGGAACTGTCGAGAGCAATTAACAAGTAAAATGTGACGCCAACTATGAGCTATGGAACTGTCGAGAGCAATTAACATATAAAATGTGACGCGAACTATGAGCTATGGAACTGTCGAGAGCAATTAACAAGTAAAATGTGACGCGAACTATGAGCTATGGAACTGTCGAGAGCAATTAACATGTAAAATGTGACGCGAACTATGAGCTGTGCAACTGTCGAGAGCAATTAACATGTAAAATGGCTGTGATCAAGTGGCGTATCTAAGATCTCGCAAAGGGGAAGCCAAAGGGTGTGGGCAGTGGCCCGATGGCCTCCCCCTAAACACGTCATGTTGTTATCGCATCATGCATAATACATAAAACACATGCATATCAACACATTTTGTTTTCAGTCCGACCATTCGACCTGGCGATAGCAAGACGTAAGTGTTGCCTGTCATGTAATATCACCTTGCGTGTATAAAGGAACACACGTAGAGGGTAAATTAAATGTATAACATTTACACCTCTTTGCAAAACATTGAGTTGGTAACGCAGGTATGAGTGATGTGTATAGAGATGTAGTGTACCCTTAACACAAAATCTATAGAATTCTAAAACAATTCTATATACTTCTATAAAAATATATAGAAATATATAGAATTATGCAGAGTATAGTAGAATGTTGCACAGAAAACAATAGAATACGACATTTCTCAATTGCTTTTTATGAAACTATAGAATACTACAAATGTTATATATATGTCATAACAAATCCTGTAGCATATATTCTAGAAACAATTCTAGAATAATTTCTGAATTCTATACAGTTGTGTCCGCAAAACTCCTATAGAGAAATGCTATAGATTTTGTTGCAAGGGGTAATTAGTGGTTTGTAGTTCATGCGCTTCATGCTCTCGCTTTCAGCAGCAGCATCCATCCAGCTGTCTTTATTAATGGGGGAGAAAGCGGACATGAGTGTGCAGGACTCCCCTACTGAAACACAGTCTTGCCACAGACAAAACCCTAACAAAACACCCTCGTGATACACCCCGGTCACACCCCGGCCACACCCCGGTCACCTGCCCGGGTGTGGCACCAGTGAGATTAAAACGACAAGTGAATCAGCTGATGATGTTACTTTTTTGTCAGGATAAGCCTTACATGATCTTCTTGGAAGAAATCAAGTATGAAGCTACCGATGGAATCGCATGATTTGGCCGGTCGGATTAATTAAGCTAAAGGGGAAACCTGTGTCTCCTTGTTTGCCTCAGGCGACATTTTATGCACGTATACCCTAAATGGAGGCACCGGTGTAGATGTTGTTTTCTCGTTGAAGAAAGGGCAAGCACTGAGAAAGGGATTGTAGTATTGCCGAGCGTGGGTTTGACAGAAATTTAGTTATCGACGGATCTATCCAAACTCCATGGATGTTTCACATAGTTGCAGTAACATCTCTCGTATTGCACCTGCAACGTTTGACATTTCAGCGATGATGACAAACCTTTAAAGTCAACAGTGAGAAGGTTGGTGACTACTCACAAAATTCACATCCGGTGGTGGGATAAGGCAATGGACTGTGATATCACATATCATACGCTTACTAAAATGTTGCACAGTTGTGTACATATGTATATTATTTATTCGTTGTATATAAAACACAGTTGCGTAAGTAAGTAAATAAGTAAGTAAGTAAGCAAAGTAAGCAAATTAAGTAAATAGTTTATCAAAGTCTAACTCCATGTATATAAGCATTAAAAGCATAGTTGGTAGACCAAGCTCATCAGCCTGGTTGGCAGTTGGGCTAGAAGAACAAACACTCTAATTCCAAACCATGAGCAAATCAAGTTCATTAATCTCGGTAGGCAGTGGTCTGGGGGGAGGGGGAAGAGAAAAACACGGAAGACAAACCCACCGCGTGCGTAAAGGTCAGGAAAACCTATATAGCTATGATGATATTGATAGAAAAGTTTCTTCAAAATGACCATGGTAGAAAAGGTAAAGCGCAAAAGCATTTGTTTTAACTAGGTAACTATGTACAGCCATTGTTTCCAAAAGAGATACTTTTTTAAGTGGAACGGATTGAAATACATACCCTTTTCCGTGGATGGTAGTTTCATCCAATGAGTGAGGCAAATTATACCCTTTTCAAGTTGATGGAATAAAACCAAAGATTTATTATTTATGGTGTAAGGTATGCACTATTATACACTAACATATTTTATTAATACATTATACATTTTGTGAACTATAGTTACATAAAATAGGTAGAAAAAAATTATTTGTCAAAATATAATATTCACTTAATTGCCCAATCAGTATGATTTGATGCGCAACGCAACGATACTCCAAACACGTTGCGTGCATTAACGTGCTGCAGACACGCAAACATACCCATAAAACGTGGATTTTAAAGGTATACTGGCAGTGAATTTATTGCCCACCCCCGGGAATATCCTATTTCACAGTCAGTTTAGCTCCATCGGGTAGACCGAAAACATAAATAAACGAAACGTTCAAAGGAATTTAATTTGTCGGTGACTAATAAAACAATAAAATGGCGGGCTGTTCTCGCTTCACTTTTTACATTACATCTCCGATTGCTTCAGTCAATCCGTTTCGTTTTCGGTAAGAAAACGTCAGACACCGAGAGTAAACTCGCTTACCAAACTGTCCGATAGGTGACGCCACCATATTTTCTGACTTCTGATGAAGTTCGATTTAAAATTTGTTTAACACGCTTTTAAAATTATGCAACTAAGACAAGCATATTGTATGGGCAAGCTGGGCAATGAATAATAACAAATCTATGTTAAAGGTAAATCTAAGCATTCGAGATCGACATCGGAAGCCAATGGACGTAGCGTCGATTATTCAGGCTCCGTGGTGTGGCGCCACCCTTTCTCGCACACAAAAGAGGCTGCATGCACTTATGCGCTTTCAGGAATCTGGGTAATCAATTAAATGGACATCAAATAAGAGTAAACATTTACCAGGTTATACGAAATTTTTGAACAAATACCGCATCGAAACCGCGTGCAATGAGAATAGCAACACTCATGTGCATTAGTTCGAAATGTGACGCGCCGACAAGACGCTGACGCATCCGGCTTGAAAGTACCGCCCGTCTATGTAGTGGGGCTTTGTATCGTGTCTATGTAGTGGGGCTTTGTATCGTGTCTATGTAGTGGGGCTTTGTATCGTGTCTATGTAGTGGGGCTCTGTATCGTGTCTATGTAGTGGGACTTTGTATCGTGTCTATGTAGTGGGGCTCTGTATCGTGTCTATGTAGTGGGGCTCTGTATCGTGTCTATGTAGTGGGGCTCTGCATCGTGTCTATGTAGTGGGGCTCTGCATCGTGTCTATGTAGTGGGGCTCTGTATCGTGTCTATGTAGTGGGGCTCTGTATCGTGCCTGTGTGGTGGGGCTCTGTATCGTGTCTGTGTAGTGGGGCTCTGTATCGTGTCTATGTGGTGGGGCTCTGTATCTTGTCTGTGTGGTGGGGCTCTGCATCGTGTCTATGTAGTGGGGCTCTGTATCGTGTTGTCCAATAAAATAGTTTATCCGCTCTTGGGATCCTAACGATTTCTTTTTCAACCCAAATAGTCCGCCAAAGGAAGACGACGAAGACGACGAAGACGACGACGACGACGACGAAGACTACGAAGACTACGACGACGACAATGAAGGCGAAAAGAAGCACAACAAGGCAGCAACTGTCGAGTAAGTCTATTTAGTTTGTATTAGTCCACGAGCCATTGTGATTGATGGGCACCATGTGGGGTTTGCGAGGGGGTGTGGTGGGGTGGGGATGGAGGTGTGGTGGGGTGGGGATGGGGAAGTGGTGGAGTGGGGATGGGGTGTGGTGGGGTTGGGATGGGGGAGTGTGATGGGGGAAAGCTCATGGTGATTTCTAACACGACCTACATCACGACGGATGGGAAATAGGTGACAGAACCCTGAGGAGAAGAAATAAGATATCAGCTTATTGTTGGACCAAGTGAAGAGCATGGTTGAAGATTTGCGCCAACAAAACGTTGACAACCTGCAGCACAGTTTTAACAGATTTGGAATTACTTCTTGGAACACCTTCGTCATGGCAACGAAAAGTCGTCAGCATTGTGGATGTCATTCATTGACACATTAGAAGATGTGTTATTTGGCTTATCGCGAGGGAAACTGGAAATTGTATCTTAATGTCAATGATCACACGGCGCATGACAAGCTGAATTACTACTATCTGGAGTGCTTTACTGTGATCACACGGCGCTTTGCTTATGACAAGCTGAATTATGCCAGCTACCTGGAGTGCTTTACTGTGATCACACGGCGCTTTGCTTATGACAAGCTGAATTATGCCAGCTATCTGGAGTGCTTTGCTGTAATCACACGGCGCTTTGCTTATGACAAGCTGAATTATGCCAGCTACCTGGAGTGCTTTACTGTGATCACACGGCGCTTTGCTTATGACAAGCTGGATTATGCCAGCTATCTGGAGTGCTTTGCTGTAATCACACGGCGCTTTGCTTATGACAAGCTGAATTATGCCAGCTACCTGGAGTGCTTTACTGTGAGATAGGGTGAGAGACAGGGTGCAAGAGAGCAACAACAATCTTCACCACGCAGAACGACAAAAACCACCATTTCAAAAAGATGAAGCAGCTGTATCAGCAGTTGTAAGCATCGCACAATGTTGGGTATAGTCATTTGTTGAGAACCAAGCTTTCGGTAGCAGCTCTACTGCAAAGACAGCTCCTCGCGACATTGCCTCTGTTTGGATGAAGGCGACTACTTCATTGTCCCACCCAAGAAAACATGTTTGGATGAAGGCGTCTACTTCATTGTCCCACCCAAGAAAACATGTTTTGATCAAGGCGCCTACTTCATTGTCCCACCCAAGAAAACATGTTTTGACGAAGGCGTCTACTTCATTGTCCCACCCAAGAAAACATGTTTTGATGAAGGCGTCTACTTCATTGTCCCACCCAAGAAAACATGTTTTGATGAAGGCGACTACTTCATTGTCCCACCCAAGAAAACATATTTTGATGAAGGCGTCTACTTCATTGTCCCACCCAAGAAAACATGTTTTGATGAAGGCGACTACTTCATTGTCCCACCCAAGAAAACATGTTTTGATGAAGGTGTCTACTTCATTGTCCCACCCAAGAAAACATGTTTGGATGAAGGCGACTACTTCATTGTCCCACCCAAGAAAACATGTTTTGATGACGGCGTCTACTTCATTTTCCCACCCAAGAAAACATGTTTGGATGAAGGCGACTACATCATTGTCCCACCCAAGAAAACATGTTTGGATAAAGGCGTCTACTTCATTGTCCCACCCAAGAAAACATGTTTGGATGAAGGCGTCTACTTCATTGTCCCACCCAAGAAAACATGTTTGGATGAAGGCGACTACTTCATTGTCCCACCCAAGAAAACATGTTTGGATGAAGGTGTCTACTTCATTGTCCCACCCAAGAAAACATGTTTGGATGAAGGCGTCTACTTTATTGTCCCACCAAAGAAAGCATGTTTGGATAAAGGCGACTACTTCATTGTCCCACCCAACAAAACATGTTTTGATGAAGGCGTCTACTTCATTGTCCCACCCAAGAAAACATATTTGGATGAAGGCGTCTACTTCATTGTCCCACCCAAGAAAACATGTTTGGATAAAGGCGACTACTTCATTGTCCCACCCAAGAAAACATGTTTGGATGAAGGCGTGTACTTCATTGTCCCTCCCAAGAAAACATGTTTGGATGAAGGCGTCTACTTCATTGTCCCACCCAAGAAAACATGTTTTGATGAAGGCAACTACTTCATTGTCCCACCCAAGAAAACATGTTTGGATGAAGGCGTCTACTTAATTGTCCCACCCAAGAAAACATGTTCGGATGAAGGCGACTACTTCATTGTCCCACCCAACAAAACATGTTTTGATGAAGGCGTCTACTTCATTGTCCCACCCAAGAAAACATATTTGGATGAAGGCGTCTACTTCATTGTCCCACCCAAGAAAACATGTTTGGATAAAGGCGACTACTTCATTGTCCCACCCAAGAAAACATGTTTGGATGAAGGCGTGTACTTCATTGTCCCACCCAAGAAAACATGTTTGGATGAAGGCGTCTACTTCATTGTCCCACCCAAGAAAACATGTTTGGATGAAGGCGTCTACTTCATTGTCTCACCCAAGAAAACATGTTTGGATGAAGGCGTCTACTTAATTGTCCCACCCAAGAAAATATGTTTGGATGAAGGCGACTACTTCATTGTCCCACCCAAGAAAACATGTTTTGATGAAGGCGACTACTTCATTGTCCCACCCAAGAAAACATGTTTGGATGTAGGCGTCTACGTCATTGTCCTACCCAAGAAAACATGTTTGGATGAAGGCGTCTACTTCATTGTCCCACCCAAGAAAACATGTTTGGATGAAGGCGTCTACTTCATTGTCCCACCCAAGAGAACATGTTTTGATGAAGGCGTCTACTTCATGGTCCCACCTAAGAAAACATGTTTGGATGAAGGCGTCTACTTCATTGTCCCACCCAAGAAAACATGTTTGGATGAAGGCGTATACTTTATTGTCCCACCCAAGAAAACATGTTTGGATGAAGGCGACTACTTCATTGTCCCACCCAAGAAAACATGTTTTGATGAAGGCGTCTACTTCATTTTCCCACCCAAGAAAACATATTTGGATGAAGGCGTCTACTTCATTGTCCCACCCAAGAAAACATGTTTGGATAAAGGCGACTACTTCATTGTCCCACCCAAGAAAACATGTTTGGATGAAGGCGTGTTCTTCATTGTCTCACCCAAGAAAACATGTTTGGATGAAGGCGTCTACTTCATTGTCCCACCCAAGAAAACATGTTTGGATGAAGGCGACTACTTCATTGTCCCACCCAAGAAAACATGTTTGGATGAAGGCGACTACTGCATTGTCCCACCCAAGAAAACATGTTTTGATGAAGACATCTACTTCATTGTCCCACCCAAGAAAACATGTTTGGATGAAGGCGTCTACTTCATTGTCCCACCCAAGAAAACATGTTTGGATGAAGGCGACTACTTCATTGTCCCACCCAAGAAAACATATTTGGATGAAGGCATCTACTTCATTGTCCCACCCAAGAAAACATGTTTTCATGAAGACGACTACTTCATTGTCCCACCCAAGAAAACATGTTTTGATGAAAGCGACTACTTCATTGTCCCACCCAAGAAAACATGTTTGGATGAAGGCGTCTACTTCATTGTCCCACCCAAGAAAACATATTTGGATGAAGGCGTCTAATTTATTGTCCCACCCAAGAAAACATGTTTGGATGAAGGCGACTACTTCATTGTCCCACCCAAGAAAACATGTTTTGATGAAGGCGTCTACTTCATTTTCCCACCCAAGAAAACATATTTGCATGAAAGCGTCTACTTCATTGTCCCACCCAAGAAAACATGTTTGGATAAAGGCGACTAATTCATTGTCCCACCCAAGAAAACATGTTTGGATGAAGGCGTGTACTTCATTGTCCCTCCCAAGAAAACATGTTTGGATGAAGGCGTCTTCTTCATTGTCCCACCCAAGAAAACATGTTTTGATGACGGCGTCTACTTCATTTTCCCACCCAAGAAAACATGTTTGGATGAAGGCGACTACATCATTGTCCCACCCAAGAAAACATGTTTGGATAAAGGCGTCTACTTCATTGTCCCACCCAAGAAAACATGTTTGGATGAAGGCATCTACTTCATTGTCCCACCCAAGAAAACATGTTTTGATGGAGGCGTCTACTTCATTGTCCCATCCAAGAAAACATGTTTGGATGAAGGCGTCTACTTCATTGTCCCACCCAAGAAAACATGTTTGGATTAAGGCGTCTACTTCATTGTCCCACCCAAGAAAACATGTTTGGATGAAGGCATCTACTTCATTGTCCCACCCAAGAAAACATGTTTGGATGAAGGCGTCTACTTCATTGTCCCACCCAAGAAAACATGTTTGGATGAAGGCGACTACTTCATTGTCCCACCCAAGAAAACATGTTTTGATGAAGGCGACTACTTCAATGTCCCACCCAAGAAAACATGTTTGGATGAAGGCGTCTACTTAATTGTCCCACCCAAGAGAACATGTTTTGATGAAGGCGTCTACTTCATTGTCCCACCCAAGAAAACATGTTTGGATGAAGGCGACTACTTCATTGTCCCACCCAAGAAAACGTGTTTGGATGAAGGCGTCTACTTCATTGTCCCACCCAAGAAAACATGTTTGGATGAAGGCGACTACTTCATTGTCCCACCCAAGAAAACATGTTTTGATGAAGGCGACTACTTCAATGTCCCACCCAAGAAAACATGTTTGGATGAAGGCGTCTACTTAATTGTCCCACCCAAGAGAACATGTTTTGATGAAGGCGTCTACTTCATTGTCCCACCCAAGAAAACATGTTTGGATGAAGGCGACTACTTCATTGTCCCACCCAAGAAAACGTGTTTGGATGAAGGCGTCTACTTCATTGTCCCACCCAAGAAAACATGTTTGGATGAAGGCGTCTACTTCATTGTCCCACCCATGAAAACATGTTTGGATGAAGGCGACTACTTCATTGTCCCACCCAAGAAAACATGTTTGGGTGAAGGCGTCTACTTCATTGTCCCACCCAAAAAACATGTTTGGATGAAGGCGTCTACTTCATTGTCCCACCCAAGAAAACATATTTGGATGAAGGCATCTACTTCATTGTCCCACCCAAGAAAACATGTTTGGATGAAGGCGTCTACTTCATTGTCCCACCCAAGAAAACATGTTTGGATGAAGGCGTCTACTTCATTGTCCCACCCAAGAAAACATGTTTGGATGAAGGCGTCTACTTCATTGTCCCACCCAAGAAAACATATTTGGATGAAAGCATCTACTTCATTGTCCCACCCAAGAAAACATGTTTGGATGAAGGCGTCTACTTCATTGTCCCACCCAAGAAAACATATTTGGATGAAGGCATCTACTTCATTGTCCCACCCAAGAAAACATGTTTGGATGAAGGCGTCTACTTCATTGTCCCACCCAAGAAAACATGTTTGGATGAAGGCGACTACTTCATTGCCCCACCCAAGAAAACATGTTTTTGATGAAGGCGTCTACTTCATTGTCCCACCCAACAAAACATGTTTGGATGAAGGCGTCTACTTCATTGTCCCACCCAAGAAAACATGTTTGGATGAAGGCGTCTACTTCATTGTCCCACCCAAGAAAACATGTTTGGATGAAGGCGACTACTGCATTGTCCCACCCAAGAAAACATGTTTTGATGAAGACATCTACTTCATTGTCCCACCCAAGAAAACATGTTTGGATGAAGGCGTCTACTTCATTGTCCCACCCAAGAAAACATGTTTGGATGAAGGCGTCTACTTCATTGTCCCACCCAAGAAAACATGTTTGGATGAAGGCATCTACTTCATTGTCCCACCCAAGAAAACATGTTTGGATGAAGGCGTCTACTTCATTGTCCCACCCAAGAAAACATGTTTTGATGAAGGCGACTACTTCAATGTCCCACCCAAGAAAACATGTTTGGATGAAGGCGTCTACTTCTTTGTCCCACCCAAGAGAACATGTTTTGATGAAGGCGTCTACTTCATTGTCCCACCCAAGAAAACATGTTTGGATGAAGGCGACTACTTCATTGTCCCACCCAAGAAAACATGTTTGGATGAAGGCGTCTACTTCATTGTCCCACCCAAGAAAACATGTTTGGATGAAGGCGTCTACTTCATTGTCCCACCCATGAAAACATGTTTGGATGAAGGCGACTACTTCATTGTCCCACCCAAGAAAACATGTTTGGGTGAAGGCGTCTACTTTATTGTCCCACCCAAGAAAACATGTTTGGATGAAGGCGTCTACTTCATTGTCCCACCCAAGAAAACATATTTGGATGAAGGCACCTACTTCATTGTCCCACCCAAGAAAACATGTTTGGATGAAGGCGTCTACTTCATTGTCCCACCCAAGAAAACATGTTTGGATGAAGGCGACTACTTCATTGCCCCACCCAAGAAAACATGTTTTTGATGAAGGCGTCTACTTCATTGTCCCACCCAAGAAAACATGTTTGGATGAAGGCGTCTACTTCATTGTCCCACCCAAGAAAACATGTTTGGATGAAGGCGTCTACTTCATTGTCCCACCCAAGAAAACATGTTTGGATGAAGGCGACTACTGCATTGTCCCACCCAAGAAAACATGTTTTGATGAAGACATCTACTTCATTGTCCCACCCAAGAAAACATGTTTGGATGAAGGCGTCTACTTCATTGTCCCACCCAAGAAAACATGTTTGGATGAAGGCGACTACTTCATTGTCCCACCCAAGAAAACAAGTAATTTACAAGCGTTTGCATTAACCATGGTATGCAGCCACTTTTATGGAGTTTAAAAATGGAAAGTTTCTTTAGTACCAAATATCATCTCCATAGATATATAAATAAATAATGTACAGGCATTTGAAATAACGACTCAAACTTACTCCAATGGGGGTTTGGTTACAAATGGTGGTTACACATAGAAAGTTCTACAATGCTATCACTTATTTTCTAGCGTCGTGAAATTCGAAAAATTTCATTATGAGCACTCGTTCCCCGAGAAAGCACTGATGGCCAACATATCGGCCTCTGGCTCGTGGACTATTTGTTTATCATGCCACATTATATATATATATATATATATATATATATATATATATATATATATATATATATATATATATATATATATATATATATATATATATATATATATATATATATATATAAAAACATATATTGGGTGTCTACACCCGTAGACACCCAATTTGCAAACAATTAATATTATATTGTTATTATTTTATTTTGTACAATTGGATGGATAAACCATTCTGTCCGTCCGTCCTCCTGCCGTCGCAGTCGCTCCATTATTGTATGACTGTTACGTACATAGCTGACACACTCACGCGTTGTGTCTCGTGAGCGTTCTGGTATACAACGAGCCGAGTGGAACATTCACCCGATTGTTTGTCGTTACAGACCTGCGATCCACTTGGCTGCGTGTCTCGTCGTTGGTGTGACATCGGCCGTATTCTGCAGCTCTCTCTGAGACCATGCCATATCCAGCCCGAATGAGACCAAGTCCTGCTATGCAGAACTCTCTACACGAGTGCTAGTGTTACAAACTCCGTGAAATCTGTATTTTATCCGATGGTTATCGACGTTTCATTGAGGTTTGTAATTTATAAATATTAAAAACGCATGTGTATTAAATAAATTTACTACCGCCATACGTATATGTTGTTGTTTCGATTTACAAAACAGTAAACCTGCATGTGTGAAAGTTTATATGAAGATTTAAAGATTACACGGCATCAACATATTTGAAATATTACTTACGCTGTTGTTACATTTTTAATATTCAAACATAGTTAAGTTTGATAACAACCGAGACCACAATAATGTTCTCGGATACATATGACAAGTGTTAATCTTATAGCAGATTAGTTAAAGTGCCAGATTCAGAAAAACCATCGTACGAACTAGGTTATTTGACTGAAGTATTCTGGTGTTTTTATTCTGCCACGGACAGTCTGCTTTACCCACATTACACATTACACATTACACACAGTCTTAGTCCGCCGTTCGGTCAGTTATATAAAGCAGTAGCCCGACATTCAGTTAGGTGTAGCTCACCATTCAACCGCAGGAATACGAACATCTGTAGCCAGCCACTCAGCACTAGGGTACACAAAGACGTAACCCACCATTAAGTCACTAGGATACACAAAGACGTAACCCACCATTAAGTCACTGGGATACGTAAGCCGTAGCGCGCCATTCAGTAACAATGATACACAAAAACGCGTAGCCCGCTATTCAGTCATAAGGATACGCGCAGCCTTAGCCCAGATACACACAGCCGAAGCCAGTCTATCAGTCACTGTGATACAGCATTAGCCCATAATTCAGCTAGCATACTAGTTCAGTTTACCGTTATTCAGTGACGGGATCACATCCAGCCGAGTCCACCGTCCAGTCCTTGACATACACACACAACTGTAGTCAGCCCCGTCATTATGCAATGCGCCATTTCGCCAAATAAAATGTGCCTAACGAAGAGCACACCTCAATGAATATGCCAATTAAAGATAAACTAAAAAATCAAATTATTATAACTCAGACAAGTAAAACCACGATAGTTAAATAGCAAATTTCAACTTGTTAAATTGGTCGCATCATCACATAGAGATGTGCTCGCTAGATACATTAAAGTCATGTTTAAAGCAGTGACAAATTTGTAAGCGACGCCAAACTTCACGGAAGCCTGATCACATACAACTTTCCGTAGACGATACAACGAATGTCAGAAAACACCAGGGATGATTCTGTGTGGAACCCTGTTGCAGTACTCTCGCCAGTAGATGGCGTATTTCTCGCTGCATTTCTCGTCGTCGCGGAATGTTCGATGGACGAGGAGAACAGTGAGGAATATGAGGTAGGAGTACGGCATAACGTGTGCGAATGTCGCGGGCACGGTCCACAGGAAGGCGAGCAGCAGCTCGGGCAGGTAGTGGAAGTGCCGCGCCAGGCCCCAGTAGCCGGACACCAGGAGAAGACTGTTCCGCTTCTCGCCGCCTGCCACTGTGTACTTGGCCCGGATCACGTCCGGTCGACGGCCCCACACGAGACAATCTCCGTCGGCGCGGCGGACGTCCTGTTTCTGCTTGTCGGCCAGGTAATTGACGACGATGGCTGTAATGCCGGCCGTGACTATCGCCAGGCTCAAGACCGGACCGAGATAGAAGGGGTGGTTGACCATATAGAGACTGACCGAGGCGTACAGGCCGGGTATGAAGACCAGACAGCCCCAGCAGATGTAGAAGCCGGCGCGATCCAGCATGATGTCGATGGTGCGCATGTAGCCAGACTCCCACCAGAAGAACTTGGTGAAGTAGATCATCTGCAGCGCCACCGACACCCACATGCTGTCGACGAAGCCCGACAGTTCGTAGCTCTTCAGGCCGAAGATGAGCACCAGCAGCGGCCAGACGGTCATGCCGAAACGGCAGTTGGTGAACACCTTCACGTCGACGCCGAACACGCGCGGGTACAGCTCAGTGCCCCAGTAGTAGTCGAAGATCAGATTGCCGGTCGTGCCGCTGTCCGATGAGCTGGGGAAGAAGAGGCCTTTGATGTGCAGCGCGATACACAGCACGTGTGAGAAGACGGTAAGCGTGCCGAGGAACTCCCCGAAGTGGTCGTAGACAATGGTCGGCGACATTCCGTACTGTTTCAGACCGATCGTCAGCAGCACGAACGCCGCCATGGTGACGACGTAACAGAGGAAGCCGTTGTCGGTGTAGACAGGCACGTTGCCGCGCGGTGTGACGGGTCCTTCGACGCGCGGCCCGGGCAGCAGCACCATCAGCAGCAGCGCCCACGCCATGTAACCTAGGATGACGCCGACGGCGAGTGTACTGGCGATGTCGATTCCGCTCCACACCTCGACGAGACCGCCGACGAGGCCGTGGCCGGAGAATACCGACCACAGCCGCTCGAAGCTGCCATCGCAACGTGTCGCCGTGTACCACAGCAGCATCACCGCATTGGGGCAGGTGAACATGAGGAAGAGTGGCGCCGCCGTGCGAGTGAGCAGTTGCGCAAGAAGACTGTCGCCAGGTGGCGCTGCGTGTGAACACGAGTCTCCATTCGATAGGACGTATGTCTTGCTGTTCTCGTTGTGGATGCCGTTTTGTTGACCGGTTGTTGACCCACTGCGATAACTGCTCGCCGCGTCGCCATTTTGTTGATAGTGTCTGGTGCGCCCCCTGGCGACTGACGCCGTCATAGGTCTCGCCTGTCGCATCGAGGTCGCCATTCTAACGGTCCTGCAACCCAAGGAATGACCTCATTTAATGTAGGCGATGTTATCGGAAATGTTTATATAAATTAAAAACCCGCACGCATGCGCGCGAATGTAGCGCGCGTTCGGGAGATGACGTGTTGTGTTTACAGTCGGGGAGACAGGAGCTAAACATTTCAATTCAAATCACTTTTGCGAAGAGTATGTTAGATGCATTATTTATGTCATACATTAAATATAGTATTTGCGTTAATAAAATGTACCATATCATTGATATTCCGTATTGTAGTTAGGTATATATGTGAAGATTCCCAGGCGCGGTCGATTGTAACAACTGTAACAACTGTAACAACTGTAACAACTGTAACAACTGTAACAACTGTAACAAATGTAACAACTGTAACAACTGTAACAACTGTAACAACTGTAACAACTGTAACAACTGTAACAACTAGTCCCGTACACGGGGCATGTTGATCAAGCAAAGAACGTGTGGATCGCAAAGCAAGTGTCACTCGGTCACGTTACTGTTATTACATTACTTGGATTACACACACTTATGCATGTTATACACAGCGTGCGTAACAATGCAGGTGTTCACAGATTCATATATTCAGCTTTTCATTGTTAGTTTACTCATTACCCGGATTTAATGGAATGGAATATAAATTATTGAACGGAGTATGAAATAGTGAATGGCAATATATATGTAATATAATAATTCTTCTTGACTGAATGATACACACACGTACGCCCTCACGCACACGCGCACGAACATCCACATTTCAATGTATCGTGCAATATTTATTAATTGCTCAAATAGGGCTGTGCAATAAAAGATTTAACAAGATTGCCATCCAAGCAAAACGCACAGATGGCAAGTGGACAAGGAAGCCATTGGCTTATCGAGGGTCCAACAATTGTTCATCTATGTGTAACTCGCCCTTCTGAGATATTTGTCAATTTTGTTTGAGGCTGCTGGCATTTATAGTTCTGGTTATAAACTAGTACGCTAGGTTGGACAAGTAAAATAATGCGTCCATACGTCGTGGTAAAATAAATAATGTTATTTCAGTCACTATCAACACACAACTCACTGGCTGAGCCATCGGTTCGAGCCGCCCGAGCGTTGTTACAGTTGTAACACCTTGCCCCAATACAACTATAACAACTTGCCCCAAACACATTTTTTGCAGTTAACGCACGTGGATGATAACAAATCCTGAATCTAAGTTGACCTTCTACGTCCACTTATATCAGCATTCCGCAAACTGTCTTAGCTAGGGGCCTTTTCCCCAGCTACGTATGAGCCGGCCAACGTTGTTACGTAAGGAACAAATACATACGTAAATGTGCTCATATACAGTGTGTTATGTTTGTCTGAAATACACCCGGACAATGAACAAATCACACTATATAAAAGTCATATTCAGACAGTCCCCCGCCAACCGTTCGTTGACGGCGATCTGCAGACAGTCCAGCGGGCCGACACGAACACGTTAATGAGAAGGGTGATGTTGCATATTGTTCGATAACTGACTGAAGCTTGGAGCGAAAGGGGAGATCGCAAGTGGCAGAATCTCATCCAATCACTTGTCCGTCAAAAGGCACCAAAGAGAGTTCTTGATGTGATTCATCGCGGATAATCCAGATTACACAACAGCTTCTGCCGTCCCTGGAGCAACATGTTCAGCTTCTGCCGTCCCTGGAGCAACATGTTCAGCTTCTGCCGTCCCTGGAGCAACATGTTCAGCTTCTGCCGTCCCTGGAGCAACATGTTCAGCTTCTGCCGTCCCTGGAGCAACATGTTTAGCTTGTTCAGGTGTCCAAAAATGTCTGCCAGGACGCAGAGCCGAATTAGATACTGAGTGTCCAGCTTAGCGACAGGACGACGGATTTCTTCAAGAAAGCTGATGATGTGAGGAAGCAGTGCAACAAATCTCCCCAGGATTGCTCAACAGCTTAACCAGTGAGCACTGTTTATATAAACAGACCATCGCCATATTCTGCGTCAAATGTGGCCAGGTGATTCTGGAATCTTCGGTGGTTCAGAGCACGGGAGTAAATAAGACTCACGATTTCAACAACAGTATGCATCGTTTCCTGTAGGCCGCAGCCTCCTTCCTTCTGCACACAGAGCTTGCTGGTGAATAAAGCCAAAGATGTAGATCTATTTTTTTCCCGAAACCATACTGGCTGTCACTTAGTCTTTTGTTTTGTTCCATGAATTTTTCCAATCTGTAATCAAAGTGTTTTTCTAGAATTTTTTTAGCACTGCGGCAATAGAGAGATAAGCCTGTAGTTGTTAAATGATTTTTTTCGCCGATCTTATAGACAGGACTAACATTTACCACTTTCATATCATTCGGAAAAATACCTGTTTCGAATGATATGTTACATATATACGTAAGGGGTTTAGCTATGTGGGAAATTACCCTTTTCACAACACACATGTCTATTCCGTCGTAACCCGCAGAGGATTTTCTTTTACAATGTTTCACGACAGTCAAAAATTCTTGTTCGTCAATGGGGTGAGGGAACAGGTATGTCTCCGTATTCGCATGCACAGTCATAAATGCTTGCTTTATTTATCAGTGGTTTGATGTTTCTTGCGAGATTTGGTCCAATATTGAAAAAGATTTAGTTGAAACCATTGGCAAAGTCTTGTTGATTTTTATGTTTTATTTTCATTTACAAAATTGTATGGAAATAGAGTACAATTTCGATTTCTTTTGTTTAGCGAATTTAAGACCTTCCACGTTCCCTTTGTGTCATTGCGGTGTTTTTCCAGTAAATTACTGTAGCACTATTTCCCGATATCAATCTAACGATCAAAGTAAACGCTTTCGATGATATTAAGAAAAAGACTCACTCTTCATTATATTGAATGCTTCTATTACTTAAACTATTCACGCACTACAGCCTTGAATATTTGAATATCTACGAACCTGATTCTCGATGGGCTAAATGGATCTAAGAACCAGCTTTACAGCGGGGTGCGGGGCGGGGAGGGGGGGGGGGGGGCGGGTGCGGGGCGTGGGGGGTTCTACTTCAGTAATTTTGGCCGTCAGCCGCGGAAAGCAACAGTCTAGATGTTGTGTACATGCTTGTGTGGTTAGTGCATGACACTGTTAATTAGGATGACCGATGCGAAATGTTTTATCACATTAAACGTTCACATTCAACATAAAAAACACGTCACGATAATAATAATGTGTTGTATTTTAAACGCTTCCGAACAGATAATAATAATGATAATAATAATGATAACAATATTAGTAATAATAATAATGGCACTGCTCAAAGCGTATCCTCCACTGTCTATGTACACCGCTGGATGAACTGAGACAACGTGGGGTGAACACAATCATCCAAGTTTCGAAACTGCAGCAAGAGGATTCTAACCCGGGTCCTCTCGATTGGAAGTCCGATGTTCTAACCGCCACGTCACCGCATCACACGACCAATGTTCTAAGCGCTACGTCACCGCATCACACGACCAATGTTCTAAGCGCTACGTCACCGCATCACACGACCAATGTTCTAACCGCTACGCCACCGCATCACACGACCAATGTTCTAAGCGCTACGTCACCGCATCACACGACCAATGTTCTAAGCGCTACGCCACCGCATCACACGACCAATGTTCTAACCGCTACGCCACCGCATCACACGACCAATGTTCTAAGCGCTACGTCACCGCATCACACGACCAATGTTCTAACCGCTACGCCACCGCATCACACGACCAACGTTCTAACCGCAACGTCACCGCATCACACGACCAATGTTCTAAGCGCTACGCCACCGCATCACACGACCAATGTTCTAACCGCTACGCCACCGCATCACACGACCAATGTTGTAACCGCTACGCCACCGCATCACACGACCAATGTTCTGACCGCTACGTCACCGCATCACACGACCAATGTTCTGACCGCTACGTCACCGCATCACACGACCAATGTTCTAACCGCTACGTCACCGCATCACACGACCAATGTTCTGACCGCTACGCCACCGCATCACACGACCAATGTTCTAAGCGCTACGCCACCGCATCACACGACCAATGTTCTAACCGCTACGTCACCGCATCACACGACCAATGTTCTAAGCGCTACGCCACCGCATCACACGACCAATGTTCTAACCGCTACGCCACCGCATCACACGACCAATGTTCTGACCGCTACGTCACCGCATCACACGACCAATGTTCTAACCGCAACGTCACCGCATCACACGACCAATGTTCTGACCGCTACGTCACCGCATCACACGACCAATGTTCTAACCGCTACGCCACCGCATCACACGACCAATGTTCTAACCGCATCACACGACCAATGTTTTAATCGCATCACACGACCAATGTTCTAACCGCATCAACGACCAATGTTCTAACCGCATCACACGACCAATTTTATAACCGCAACACACGACCAATGTTCTAACCGCATCACACGACCAATGTTCTAACCGTATCACACGACCAATGTTCTAACCGCATCACACGACCAATTTTATAACCGCAACACACGACCAATGTTCTAACCGCATCACACGACCAATGTTCTAACCGTATCACACGACCAATGTTCTAACCGCATCACACGACCAATGTTCTAACCGCATCACACGACCAATGTTCTAACCGTATCACACGACCAATGCAGTTGTAATTTGCTGATGGAGTTTAACAAGATTTAACAAGATTGCCATCCCAAACAACAAGTTCCAGATGGCAAGTGGACAAGGAAACCATTGGCTTATCGAGAGTCGAAAAAATTTCTCATCTATGTGTAGCCCGGCCTTATGCGCCTGAGTTGCATGGGATACAAGCCTGCTGCTAAAACAATGGAGCATTGTCACACCTTAGAAGATAATCACTTCATAGCGCGTCCAACTTTCTCAGTGGCACCATGACTGAAACTTCGCTATGCGGACAATTTATCCACAGACACCACGCCAACCGACGTTCTAGTTAACCCATAGTTTTAGCGAATCTACATTCACGACAAACAATCCATCTAATGAAGGCGATCCTTCTGATTGGATGGTCATTTACATTATTTTACTCTTGTGAAACTCAGTACAGGCTACATGCGGCATTGTTCGACCAACGTGTTTCACACTTGCTCCCACGGATCGCTCAGGGCTGCAGCGTGGACGAGGCCGGGACATCCTGTAGAAACAACTGTCTCTAAAACTAGTAATGCTGGAAATACCTGCAATCCGTCTGGCAGAGCATACATAATATTATGTCTTCCTACGGAGCAATAGATTGTTGCTGCTATTTTTGCTGTTGGTGGTTCACACATCCGTCCATAAACATGTTGAAAAGGAGCACTGAAATGTGTAACCACCAACATTACGCGGCCGAAACAGCCATGCACGACGAAAGCCTTCCTCACGGCTTGCGACGTTTCAAGAAAAAAACCTTGCTGAAAAACTAACCTTTCCCGTGAACGCACGCGCTGTGCTGCCAGTGACAACGAAGCATTGACAGTCGCAAATAGCTCGTCGTGAGCTTTGTGTGTAGTCAGGTGCGAGGGGCTTGACGCGACTGACAGTCCTGAGGGTGTGATCTACAACTGCCGGTCGGTAAATAGACTAACGCTACTGCTATGGACCTGAATGCGGGCATTCATCGTCAAGGAGTCCACTCAGTCCATTCACTCGCCGTTGGTGCGATTCAATCACCGCGGCCTAGCTAATAACATCCTGCTTTGCTATTATTTTAGGCCTACTATTGTTCCATGCGTTAGCAGGGCAATCCATCGGATTCAGGCTCCCGCGATACGTCGCTGGATACTCAAGTGACTTAAGTAGTGCCTTGGACAATGACGCGAACATTATACTAGCATGTGAACTTGCATGTCTAAACAGAGCATTATAGTTGCTAAACAACACGCGGCTTTCACGTAACCAACGCATATTCATCGACATTGACTTCTTCCGGGTACGAGTTAAGGCTTCTAGACGGCTTTGTCAAAGCGGTGGCGAGTGGAAACATGAGGTGCGGAGACGATTTAGCATTCCAGAGAATGTAACTTTGGTCTGAGCACCGGACATCGGTTTGGCGTGTACTCTGGTAGACTGGGAATCAGACACGCACGACCGTAGTATGGGTGGTTGTGTGTGCTTTGGGTGCTTTGTGTGCTTTGTGTGTGTGTGTGTGCGTGCGTGCGTGCGTGCGTGCGTGCGTGCGTGCGTGCGTGCGTGCGTGCGTGCGTGGATGGGTGGGTGGCTGGGTGGGTGGGCGTGGGTGGGTGGGTGGGTGGGTGGGTGGTGGGTGGGCGTGCGGGTGTGTGCGGTGTTCGGTATATGTGCGTTGTTTGTTTTCTATACAGCTGAATATGTATTGTTATTAACATTGATGTTGATAGGAACCACTGGTAATATGAGGATGTATTTCCCTACCTGGCTATTTTGTTAGACTTTGATGGACATCACACATTTAAGAGATGCAAGTTTGTGATTTTGACTAAAGTTGCTCGGAGTGTCATTTATATGATGGCAGACATTGTGAGGAAGTTTAAGATGTTTTGATTGTTCCGTTTTTTCTTAATCAGACAAAAGTTATCGTGTATGTAGTTATCGTGTATGTAGTAGACCCTTATGGAAATATACCATTGTATTCCATGGTAAATACCATGGTGTTTTGAAACATGTTAACCGTGGTAAACCTTGGAAAATACCATGAAATACCACGGAAACCATAGTAATCCATGGTGTTTGAAACAGGGAAACCTTGATAAAATACCATGGTGTTTTGAAACAGGTATACCATGCATTTACCATGGTATATTTTCATAAGGGATCGCTTCTGATCTGGTCACTCCATCTCTTCCGCGACCTTCCTCTCCGCCGTTGTCATTTGAAATCGTGCTTGACTAACAATGTTCTCTCACGACATACTGCAGCCGTTACCAAACCGACTCCGCAACAAACCACCGCAGTTTTCCGAGTCTGGTAACATCTGTCGTGGACCCAGGGCTGATCTGGCTATTGTGCAACGTGTCTGCCCAATAGAGACACCACTAATCGTCCAAACATAATATGCACCATACATTGCTATTGATAGTATGAGGGCCCTTATAGAGTCGGGTTTTCAGTCTTTTTGAGATGCATATATATATATATATATATATATATATATATATATATATATATTTTTTTTTTTTTTTTTTTTGTGGGCTCATCCAACTAATCAGCGGGGTCAACATTTTTAGGAACATTTGTTGCTAGCCGATCTTTCTATGCTGGCGCTGCCAGGGTGCGTGGTGTCGTCCTCAATCGTCATTCTACAGTCCTAATTAACGAGATGGGATAGACATTAACGTGATCATCAGAGTCAAAGTCACGGACATTTTGCTGATTGAATGCAGAGGACATGATGTGCTCCAAGTGTAGGACACTACGTCGCTGCGTACGGCTGACGAGGTTTATCGGCTCACGCCGTGGGATCGGTGAGATTTACCCTAGGACGGTCATTACACAATACATCATTTGAATACTTTACCTGTTCCATTTGTTTAAACCGCGGAGTAACTAACGCGCCTTACGCACGTTCAATGAAACGTCATCGTGACGACATCCACACGTTACTTTTACTTGGATTGTCATCCAATGTGCAGCTCCATTATCTTTGATTGTCATCCAAGGCGCTGCTCCATTATCTTTGATTGTCAGCCGAGGCGCAGCTCCATTATCTGCCGAGACAGACGGACGCCAATGACGATGAGTAACACAATACTTCACGCCGATTACGCATAGACCAGTCGCCCAACACTCTTCCTGTAGCAGGGAAACGTTATTTGTTTCACGAAAAACTAAAAGTACCCTGAATTATACTTTATAATATACAATGGTGATGATCGATCTTATTTATTTATGTAATAATTTACTGTATTTTATTTACCTATATTGTAATGCTAACTCTAGTATACATGGGTTTACAACCTGAAATACAGGTGCTCGTATTCGCATTCCAAAGTGGCTGCACAGGGAATGTGCTCGGCTCAGACGACTTTGTTTACTGGTGACTCAATGTGTATTGTATTTTCAGATTTATTGCAAGAATGTATCGCAAACGATATCACTATCGTTACTAGTTATATCAAATGTAACTGGTCTACTGTACGTGGCTTTATTGAAAACAGTTGCGAAGCCTTATTTAACTTATTAAAACATTCAGTATTTAACTGGAATATGCACATGATGCTTCTTCTAACTCCTATTGTATATTTGTGTAGGTGCTGATTTCGAACGCCAATGTATTTAGTAAATGAGTAAAAATATGGTAATATGTCATATTAAGACAACCATTGGATTTATCCTTTTGTTTTTTTCATGTTGGGTTGCGTACAATTCATGGCTTTTATATAAAGGATATAATATAAAGGACATTGATACAACACAAACAGTTCAAATCCACTGCAATTATTCTTTATTGAAATAAAATCAAATTAAGTTCTCAGAATGTCAATTTCTAGGTTACCTTTTTGTAACAATCATTATTTAAAAAGGGTTCGAGAAATAAGTCAGAGAATTACAGACCAGTGAGTTTAACGTCAGTGATTTGTAAATTATTAGAAAGGTTAATTAAAGACCATATGGTGGACTTCCTCGTTAAGCATAACTTATTAAATTCATCTCAACATGGATTCCTTAAAGCGAGGTCATGCTTAACAAATATGTTATGTTTTTTGGAAGAAATCACTATGTGGATAGACGTGGGATCGCCAGTAGATATTATCTACTTAGATTTTCAGAAAGCTTTTGACAAAGTGCCACATCAAAGATTACTACTTAAATTAAAAGCCCATGGTATCGGGGATAGCATAACTGACTGGATAGAACAATGGCTGACTGACAGAAGACAACGAGTTGTAGTAGATGGAGAAGTTTCAAATTGGAAATCGGTTTTGAGTGGGGTACCTCAAGGATCAGTATTAGGACCTATATTATTCTTAATTTATATCAATGACTTGGACGACAGTATAACAAGTAACGTACTGAAATTTGCGGATGACACAAAACTGTTTAGAAACGTTAATACTGATAGTGATAAACAACATTTACAAAGCGATCTAGACAGATTAGTGAAATGGTCTGAGAAATGGCAGATGTTGTTCAATTTTGGGAAATGTAAATGCCTACATACAGGACATGGGAACTTGAATGTAAACTATAAAATGGGAGATACTGTTCTGGGTACTACTGTAAAAGAAAAGGACTTAGGAGTTACAATAAGCGCTGATATGAAAGTTTCAGAGCAGTGTGGTATTGCAGCTTCAAAGGGTAATCAAATTCTTGGATTGATTAGAAGAAACATAACATACAAGGGAAAAAAGTTAATTATACCTCTTTATAAAGCAATAGTTAGACCTCATTTAGAATACTGTATACAAGCATGGAGACCATATCGTAAGAAGGATATAGATCGCTTGAACGCATACAAAGGAGAGCAACTAAAAATATTCCAGAACTGAGAGACCGTTGTTATGAAGAACGCCTGAAAGAATGTGGTTTAACAACTTTAGAGACAAGGAGGTTAAGAGGAGATCAGATTGAAGTTTTTAAGATATTGAATGGGTATGAAAATATTGATAGAAATATGTTTTTCTCACTCAAGAAGGATAGCAGAACTAGAGGACATGAGGTAAAATTAGTAAAGGATCAATGTAGATTGGACATCAGGAAGCACTCGTTCTCACAGAGGACAATAAATGAATGGAACAAATTGTCTACAGATTGTGTAACTGCTAGCAGCGTGAATATGTTTAAAAACAAGGTTGACACATATCTCAGGAGGGCGGGTTATAAGTAGATGAACATTGTTGGACTCTCGATAAGCCAATGGCTTCCTTGTCCACTTGCCATCTGGGCCTTTGGATTGGATGGCAAATCTTGTTAAATCTTGTTAAACGAGCAGTGATGTCTGTAATAGAACAGCCTAATAATTCTTCCTGTGAATTCCAATAAAATTGTTTGCTGACTGAGTCCAAAATATTTATAGCAAACAGTGACATAACGTCACAAACACTATTATGAAACTGGATTGTCATATTAAACAAACTATTTTGAAATGTACCCTTACGTAAGTCCGTTAATACCATAACTTGCCAACGAGTCTGCCCACTTTTGCAAAAAGACAGCATAACAGCAAAACTACGAATATCAACCACTAACATAACAAGTCTACATGCCACGTTACACTTTAGATCCACAGCATCAGCAATCTCCCGTCAGATATCACAGTTTGAAAAAAATGCGGCGTCCTGTCCATCAATAAATAATGCGCGTAATGTTTACGAATATTTCCTGCCTACGGAGGAGCACATGGCTAATTATACCCAGTGACGCTACATCACAATACACTAAGAATGCCACGTCATCGTTTTATGAAAAAACACATCGATGGGGCCATCTACATTTACATCTAACGTGCGCAAGTTCTCGTGAACGTATAAACATTGAACACACTTGGTTTAATCAACATCCCAATTAATGTGCATGTTACGGAGATAGTTTAGAAGTATTTAAGTCCCGATACAGCACTGATTAGGCGCAGTCTTTCAAATGGGGCACAATTCCAGCTATTTTTTTTTTATCGCACGTTAGGTTTTGACGGACTTGTCTTTCGTGCGTTACTACCTTTGTCACACATAAACTGTTATTGTTCTGTGTTTTTCAATAATCATTCATTTATAATTGGAAATGTACGTCTGGTTGAATATTTTCACAAGCAAATAAGTTGATTTTCTATTATGTGACAATATATAAGCTTGTATTAACTGAAAAGTGTCCGTCAATCTAACGCGCGTGATCACATCATCACAGACATTGTAATTGGCTCCTGCGTGATCTTTTCTTTTGCAAGATTGGATGTTATCTTCGCAACTGTATTTTCAATGCTTTCTGTTAATATTCACCAAGGTTTATTCTTGTAAACTAGATGTAAATGATGTTAAATGCTGATTACAGTACATCCCCAAGTCATACACCCATACAGGTGTACTTTTTGTAACATCGTGAAACCATTTTTAGCTATTTTTATTAACCTTTTTTCACACATTTTAGAGAACTATATTCTCATTTGTAAGCCAGTGGCATCTAACCTTTCGCTCTTATGTTGGTTATGAAGTTATGCTATACTTATGACATACCATCAACACTCCTTTTCCAGGATAACCCAGAAGTGCTCTTTGTTTTATGAAATTATGTAATTTATAATGATTTATTACTTTTAATTATGTTACTGGGTTTATAAAAAACACAGACAGAGAAAGATACCCAGCTAGCCTCTGCCTATGTGATTCCGAGACAAGTTACACACGTACCCGTGGCAATGACTATGACTATGATTATGTCGACTCTGCCAGTACATTCCTATATAATGTAGACATGTCAAATCATCCAGTAAATGGCACTGACCAGTGCTGTATATGTGCCACAAACAATTGGATCTGGCACTGTATCAAATAAAAAATATGATTAATAATTTATATTGCATACATATGCTTATGGACATAACTAATTGTTATGGGTGTACGCATGCGTCAAACTATAAACATAGTTTGATCTATATGCTAGTTTGATGACATGTATGTGGATCATTCCATGTGAAATCAACCAGTGGTCAACAAGTTTGTGTCTCGGAATTTACCTAAATTCTAAGCAGTGACTAAGTGGCTATGACTGAGCACTTCTGCAAAAGAACTAAGCAGTTACATATACATTGTGCATGTGATGCCCTGTAAAGTCAACAAGGGTTCCATAATCGTACCAGAACTCGATCGCTCTCGCAGACTCGACCAGTAATTGCGCGGTTTCAAAAAGCTCCCGTGCTATTTCGACAGGCTTTCGACTCGACCTCGACCAGCGGTCGCGCGGACTCGACAGGTTTCGCCGTTTGTCAGCTACGGGGCTTCATACTTCACCGACCAACTGCACGCTGTGAATAGGCCCACACGTGCCTGTAACTAATTATATATCTTGTCGAGTTGGTGGAAAGGCAAGCAGTATTAGTTTTACGTGTATGAAAGGTACGCAGTTTGATGGTTCTGTATGGTAAAACATATATACATATATTATAACAGTTTCACCGCCCAAACGTGTGTAATGAACTATGATTTTTTTTATTACAATCTGACCGTTACTTGTTCATGATTATTGCACACGAATTAAATATGTTTCCAACAATGTTTGGTCTGGCCCTGCATCAAATATAAAATATGATTAATAATGTTGTATTACATACATATGGAAATTTTTGTGTGATTCAAACATAGAAGAGAGCTACTCCTGCTTTGCTTTGCACAACATACGGTTGGTTGATGCGGCAATTACGGGAAGTAGTTTTGGTCATTGTCGTCGGAAGTTTGCCGACAGAAATAACGTGTTGTTTGTGTTTTGTCTTGTATGCTATTAACGCGTTGTTTGTACTTTGTCTTGTATGCTATTAACGCGTTGTTTGTACTTTTTTCTTGTATGCTATTAACGCGTTGTTTGTACTTTGTCTTGTATGCTATTAACGCGTTGTTTGTACTTTGTCTTGTACAAGTAGTGTAGTCTGTTGTCGCAGCGTATTGTAAATAAGTCATGTCAGTCCAGGGTCTTAAGTGGAGGCCGCACGTGCAAACAGTCATGTGTGTGTGTACGTGTGTATGCAGTTCAAGAGGACGGTCGTCTCCTTTCCAGTACAACTAAACCCGATGAATGTTACAACATAATGCTTAACAAAGGATTCTAACTGACATTCCGGGATGTGTGTACGTTTGTTGTCACGTAGAGTGATGACACGGGTGAACAGGGTGTGATGACACGGGTGAACAGGGTGTGATGACACGGGTGAACAGGGTGTGATGACACGGGTGAACAGGGTGTGATGACACGGGTGAACAGGGTGTGATGACACGGGTGAACAGGGTGTAACATTGCGAGTGACAAGACGAATAACAATAGGACATCGGTGGTCGTGTAGATGGCTTATGTATCTGGTGACGAGGGATTGTTGTCACTGAGTAAAGACACCAGCTTGTCTGCCAACATGTAGCCAAGTAATCAGCTAGCCAGACAGTCAGCAGCTATCCTAGTAATACTAATGTTTGGTCTGATATTCACCCGTATCCGCGTGCGTAGAGAAGGCGCTACTGGCGTGTTCTCCATTACCAGAGTACGTGTGTAGCCGCAGCTGAGTCATCCCTCGTTTGGGTCTTTGTAAATCGCCACCATTGACTATGTGAATCCACGACAGGATTTTTACATTTTCTTGTGTGGGATCGTTTACTAATCAGCCAGCTACAGCAAGCAGCTTCTAGCTACAGTCAAGTAAGTAGTTCATTCATTCGTTCGTTCGTTCATTCATATACTGTATAGCATATGTAAATCTATGCACGCCTCAACCGGCTTTTGCAAAGCCGTTTCAGCTGGGCATTAGTTTAACTATGATATATGTTATTGATTTGTGTAGCAAAGACGTACTGGGTCTTTCTGCTGCGTCTGAAAAAAATGCATTCCCTTCAAAGTCGCACGTACTGTAAACGTACTGTAAACGTACTGTAAACGGGATCTGCTACGAGCGACTTGACACACAATGGTATGAATAGCGCACGCTGAGACATGCATGCGCCGACTTGTGAAACGGCCCTTCTTTGTACCTCCGCATGTTTCATCGGATAACACTACTACAGTAGTGTTCACGGCTCGGCTGATGTCACCGATGTCTCTACGGCTCAGAGGGGGCGTGAAGCAATCAACATTGTCGGGTGGGGGGCTATTTGGTAAATATACAGATCGGCACATGCGGGCATACACGCAGTCTGCTGCAACGTTTACTGCAATTTGCACAGGCTAACTCGGCTGGTTTTTGTGCAGATGTCACGTACATGTATACACAGCACGTGAATCGTGAGTAGTTACACATTTGGACAGTCTGGGCTGGTTATGGCACATTTGTTATTACACTACGACACGGAGACAGATTCTACGTGGCGAAACGGGCAGCGTTTAGACCTGTTCGAGTCGGTGGCAAATTGTCCGGTTTCAGCGGCTGTGATTAAGAGTTGGGTTTGCAGTGCGCTATATATAAACTAAACGCATCGTACTATTGTAACGCCGACAATAACCAGTCCTTGAGTACATAAATTAAATTCTTGACTAGATAGGTTGTGTCAGTCGGTTAAACATTCCAGTATACAGAGCCTACTGAATGAGTGGGGCTCTCTCGCATAAAAGCTGAGACCATTGTGTACGGGTTGCGCGCAGACTGCGGCATCAACTTACTACTTACTCAAATGCAACTTTCTTAGCGACTAACCAGAACTTAAGCTTTACGCTTACTTGCCCTTTGCCTAACCCAGTGGACACCGAGCTGTCAGTGTTTGGGCACGACACGGACTCACCTGTGTGCGAGCAGTGAGCAGCGTGGTCGAGCAGAACGTCGGCAGGAACAGACTGACTGGCCGTCTGGCTTGAGCGAGCGACGGATACCTCTAGCGAGTCTAGTCGGTTAATCACCTGATCAGGCAGACAATGATCGATGTCGTACCACTTGACCCGCCGCGTCTTAGCGATCCGTCACGCCAAGTGCCTGTGACGCCGACTGCCGAATTCGCTTAGGGCTGAGCATGTTCGACATATGTGATTAAGGGAGACCATATCGTAAGAAGGATATAGATACGCTTGAACGCATACAAAGGAGAGCAACTAAAATGATTCCAGAACTGAGAGACCTTAGTTATGAAGAACGCCTGAAAGAATGTGGTTTAACAACTCTAGAGACAAGGAGGTTAAGAGGAGATCAGATTGAAGTTTTTTAAGATATTGAATGGGTATGAAAATATTGATAGAAATATGTTTTTCTCACTCAAGAAGGATAGCAGAACTAGAGGACATGAGGTAAAATTAGTAAAGGATCAATGTAGATTGGACATCAGGAAGCACTCGTTCTCACAGAGGACAATAAATGAATGGAACAAATTGTCTACAGATTGTGTAACTGCTAGCAGCGTGAATATGTTTAAAAACAAGGTTGACACATATCTCAGGAGGGCGGGCTATAAGTAGATGAACATTGTTGGACTCTCGATAAGCCAATGGCTTCCTTGTCCACTTGCCATCTGGGCCTTTGGCTTGGATGGCAAATCTTGTTAAATCTTGTTAAATATGTTCGACACAATTGAGACACGACGTAATACTAATTACATCATGCCGCGTTAACAAATGTTCGGCGGGTTCATTTTGGTATATTTGTCGTGATAAAAAACTTATCATTCATTCATTTTGCTTAGTACGCACGAAGCCGCGGGCGGACGTCGCTCTGTGGTATATGCCAGTCACTGTGAGTGAATCTTGTAAAAGATAAACTAGACTGGTAATATCACCCACAAACCATTGTCAATTGGCGGGAATCGCCAACCGAAATCTACTATACTCGATTGACTGCGAAGTAATCAACCGAGAAGTTAAACAATCAGAACCAGCAAATCGTTCTGGCGTGCCTGCATTCCTGTGCCTGGCGAGGCGTGCCTGAGGCTAAATCGGCCGGAGTTAGCACGGAACATTGCGTGTCGATCGATCTGAGCGCGCATATAAGTAGTGGTCATCGTAACAGTGGACAAACGCATAGTGATCATGCCTTAAAGATCAACGTAAGGGAAGCACCAGCGCTTCAGAAGCAATCAACGAATCACTGAACGGAGACATGCGCAGCGCAATCACTGCGCTGGTCGAGAACAACGCCCCAATCATCGCTACTGTCGTCGAATCAGTTAGTCAGGCAACCATTGCCAGACTTATTGACAACACATACTTTACTCCAAAAATCGTCAAAACCATTTTGAAGTCAGACCTAATCTAAACCATGAAGCAAGAACTGTATATCTTCCCAGATGGACGCATCACTAGCTGCTGCCAAAGCTGCCAAGATAGCCGCTCGCCTATCACAGCTGGAGACGGAAAAAGTGAATTAAGAAATTGCTTACTCGCCCATGGTTAGCCGGACACCGCCGACCCTGAGACGACAGTTCTGGACATCATCAACAGCAAACTCGGCGTTCCGAACGGAAGCGAGAACATCGGTCGATGTCACCGGCTCGGAACGTTTGCAAACTCGACAAATTTGTGACCGCGGCCGATAATTGTGAAATTCACAAGCTACCAAGCACGACAAAAAGTGTTCTCGGGAAACGGCGACGGAAGGGAACGAGACTTCTCATCACCGTAAACCTAACCAGACGCCGCAGTGAACTGCTCAACAAGGCCAAGACACTGAACAACGTCACCGCCACCTGGACGTCAGACGGCCGTATCGTGTGCCTCCTCTCCAGTGGAAGGAAAGTGTCCGTTACTTCCGTCCAAGACCTCAGCTAATTGGACCAGCAGTAAAACCTCATAACCGAACAACACAGTCTCACCCTCCGGACTCTATTATAGCGAACAATCTGTATATGGATTTATCCAACTGCGACAACACCAGTGAAAACGACACGTTTATTTTTAATAACATAACGACTATGCAAAACTGTGAGTACTTTACAGACAGTGAACTAACCAACTTATATAATAACTTTAAGCAAAACTCCACGTTTTCTACACTAGCTGTTAACACACGCAGTCTACGAGAAAAACAAACAAACAAACTAGAATTGTGCCTATATAGAAACACCAAACATTTAATTTGATTGTATAGGGCTAACTGAAACATGGCTTACGTATCCCAGACAAGAAGGGAGAGGAGGCGGGGTTGGCATTTACATATCCAACAAACATTAAACAACAACACTTTCATAATAAGTTCTGTATATAAACCTCCAATTACTAACATAGATAGCTTCAACGACGAACTTCTTATTATCTTAAACGCAGTATCTCGGGAAAAGAAACACAGTATAATAATGGCGGATTTCAATTTAAACTTAATCAACACCGACTCACGCCAAGTTAATGATTTCACCAACAATATGTATGCAACAGGATCCAACCATCAGTAAACCAACCAGAATTGCTAAAGACTCGGCTACAATAATAGATAATATATTCACCAACATAACACAACACAAAATCCACTCAGGCATTTCATACACTGACATATCCGATCACCTCCCAGTATTCAAAATTTATGATATGTGTAACCTCCCAATTAAACCAAGATGAAAAACACTGTACAGACGAATTAAAAGTGGAAAAAATAATAAAATTAAAGTTGACAAACTGGGATGATGCCTATAACGATATAACCCAGATGCCTCATACAACGCATTCATAAACATACTTAATACATTATTTGATGAATATCTCCCTATTAAAAAATATATAAGTTAGAGATAATCCCAGTTCCGAATGGTTGACCAAGTAACACTTTAATTTAGTGGTGTTTGGTCCTCAAGAAGGCTGAAAACACTTCATATTTCAACTCTTAACATACATGCTCACCCGAACAGCAACGCAAAATAATTCGGCCAAGCTACAATGACTGCGCGACGGTTACCCATACGTATAACTCCACCACTCTCTGCTTCCACGTGTTCATTTACGTAGCTCTGTGTACTCGTTCAACAGGTCTAAGACATTAGTTCTCGGACCCTGTTCAGTGTCAGTATACTTTGTTCTAAATCATATTCTTTACATCATCATCATATCGTATCTCTCCAAAACCGCACACAAGCGACAGCTGTGTCGGATGCGAGGTGTGTCGGGGAGCACAATGTGACTGACGTGTTGGGGAATCGGCAACGCGCAGCTATAACAACAAATGCAGAATGATTCACAGGATAGAGCTAGTAACTCGTCACCATGTGTGATGCAGCCAAGTCCATTGCACTTCCGGAAATAAACTGAAACAAAAGTTAACGCTTACAAGATGTCCACTAGAGAACACGATAATAATGTTATGGCTTCGCAAACCAGCCTAAATTAAGAACCAGTAAAATAGTCTAGATTAATGTTATTACTGACATAATTTTACTGTAAAGGTCTGACAACTAAATACAATACACCTAGTAGGATAGAAAGCGTATATTTAAGATACGATATTGTTTAGATATTACAAATGTGCAGAAGGCGACAGTTCAGTAGATGGTTCAGGGTCTCGATCTCGCCTCAGTCGCAGGTTTCAGGGTCTTGGTCTCGCTGCAGTCGCAGGTTTCATGGTCTGGATCTCGCCGCAGTCGCAGGTTTCAGGGTCTTGATCTCGCCGCGGTCTTCAGGGTCTCGATCTCGCCGCAGTCGCAGGTTTCAGGGTCTCGATCTCGCCGCAGTCGCAGGTTTCATGGTCTCGGTCTCGCCGCACTCGCAGGTTTCAGGGTCTCGATCTCGCCGCAGTCGCAGGTTTCAGGGTCTCGATCTCGCCGAAGTCGCAGGTTTCAGGGTCTCGATCTCGCTGCAGTCGCAGGTTTCAGGGTCCATTCCTGATTCACACCAGGTGGCAATGCCTCGGATGGTGATATTCCGAGGTTGGTGCGATCCTCTTGTGCCATTCGTTGACTCTTGTGTCAGCCACGGATGTTCGTAATGGGTTTGTTGTCGTCATTCTTTACAAAACCAATCGTATTCAAACTGGATTGCGTATAGCGGTTGGGTGGCTGTTGTTAAGGTGGATGTGTCAGATTCTACAGCTGGTATTTGTGGATTCTCCAAACGTTCCCGCCTGTTGGCTGTCGTTGATTGATCACTCGTCCGACCACGCCACTGTCTGACGCGTGCTCACGAATGGATTGTGTCAGAACGGTTCGTCGGCTTCATCATTCATCATTAAGTAAGGCGTTTATGACGGCCGCTCTAGTCGGGTTCTCGAAATCGCAAACGTTTACACGGCGCTCCTTCTCCGTGGCTGGGTCGACGGTGTGGAACGACCTGCCTTCTGCATTGAGAAACGCGAATACTGTTGCTGCGTTCAAGTCATTGCTAAAAACACATCGGCTTCGTGCGGCATTTGGGGCACTACTGTTATAGCAGCGTACTTATTTAAATGACAAGGACCTTTTATTTTTGTATCTTGTGAACTGGTTTTATTTGTTTGTTATATCATTTAATCTTACTTATTTAATTGGCTTTAACTCATCTGAATTTATCTTAACATAAGCATTAGTTGGATTTAGCTAATCTTAACTTATTTAATTAATTTGAACTTCTCTCATCTTAAGTTATCTTGACTTATCTGACGTATTTTACATCGTTAGTGCTTTTGAGCAGATTTTTTACCAGGATATACGGCGCATTATAAATGCCTAATTTATTTTTATTATTTAACTTGGTTTGCGGTTTTTATAAATACCATAATATTATAGTTGGCATGACGCGACGAATTATTAGTTTCATTTAAAAAGTATCGTACGTTAAACATCAGAAATTGTCTTAGTAGTTTAAAACTTGGCCTTGTATTCAGTATGTGGTGTACGCATAATTCGTTCTTAGCAATTTATCTAAGAAAAAAAACCGTTCAAGATTGGTGTCAAGGAACTGATCTACCGGCCAGTTAAAGTTTGACACTGATCTGAAAATAATTGTTAGATTGGATTATGGTTCTTGTGGCGTGATTACTGTATCCTAGTACAACCAAAGAGCTTATATTGATAAGAGGTGACACTCCCTATTGTTTCAATGGTAATTGCTTATTTGAGGCGCCATCTGGTGGCCAGCTGTATACAAAGCTCACATGTGAATAGCTGTAGCCTACATTTTTATAAACAGATGGTAAACAAATCATATATATCTTTATTTATGAGTAACACAACCTAACAGCAACTGACAGTAACTAACTAATTAAACAAATAACTAACAGTACATGTAGAAAAGACTGAATAAAATCAAAACAGTTACAAAAATGCTTAATTTATGTGGCCAGTACAAAACTTACAATTCTAGTTACCAGGGATTTTATAGCTTATTTGCTGAAGTAAGAACATAAGTTATGTTGTAAAATAGCCTTATTACATAGCCAAAAGTTAATAATGACATAATAACGTACATATAAAGTCACATAACTAAATCAGTATGTGATGTACATATGCCAAATCCAAGGTAAACCTCCATTGACACAGTCAACACAAATTGTACATGGCATCAATATTTAAATTTAGTCTGAGATTCAGTTATCATTTAGACATGGTTTAACTTGAGAACTTTCCTATTTCTTTTTACACCCCTAGCACAGCTTTCATTCATTGTGTTGGATACTTACAATGCATGCATGATTCTGACCTTCATGTATAATCTTGCCATAGAACTAGCTCTCTCAGCACAAGCTGCCTGACCACAGTGAACTGCCTGAACAAACTCAACTACCTGATTACACAATTTGACGTGGATTCCTTGCATATGCATAACAAATTCAAATACTGACATGAAGGTACTCTCTAGGTTAGATACAAACTTGACAAAGAAAGGGGTTGCATAAATCAGAGTGCCTTCTACGCAGTGTGCCTTCTGTCGCAAGAACTCATATTCAACTCCGCCTGGTTGACATGGCAAGACATAGTTTGCAGCACAGCTAGCACAGATATCTACTGGGTATCTTCTAAGTAGGTATCCAGACATGTAGCTGATTACATTAACCTGAAGTACACATGGCGGTGGCAAACTAACATCGACTCTGTAAACAACATTGACTTCACTTGCAGATTCAGTGCATCTTTTGTCCGTCTTTTCGGTCGCCATGTGATTTAAACTGAGCAGTATGCTGTCTAAGTCATCTTGACAGTTACCAAAGTCACCGGGTTTCAGCAGTTGATCAACAACGACCTGGCGAAAGGCAGCCCTAAACTGCTGAGGATCAGGGTTATCCCTGTTGCCACCCTTACCTCTGATGACAGAGAACATGTTCTCCACACAGTCCTGATTTAGTCTGCTGGTTAAGAGAAATTTAAACCCATGCATATGAAGTTCTGACCATAGTTGATTCAATGCATTCACTGAAGTTTTCCAACCTTCCAAGCAAGGTACTGATTTTCCATCTGGCTTTGAAACAGAATTTAGAAATGTCAGAGAATTTTGTAGAAAATCCAAATGTTGACTAGTGTTGCTGAGAGCATGTCTAAATGGTTGAGAACTGGTCAAAGAAATACTGTTGAATGCGTTGAACAACTTGTCAAATTTGTCAATGAATTTGGCCGTTTTAGAAGCACTAGCTGGCAAATGACCAAGTGTAGAGAGAGTTGAAATTGCAGCTGCTACAGTGTGGCTCATGATCTGAGTGGCATATTTCACTCTCATAGCAGTAAATGCTGGTAAGTATACATGCTTAGGTGTTAATTTTGGAGCCATTTTTACGGGATTAGTTTTATCAAACTCATAGAAATCTTGAACGTAACTCCAGAGTATCCGTTCTTCATCCCACAGAAAGCCATGTTTACGAAAGTTGTTCCTGATGTTTTTGATCAAGTGTGGTGGATCAAACATAACAAAGATTTTGTTGCCATCGTTAGCAAAGAATGGAGACTCTGGAGTGACATTCAGTGATTTAATCATGCTTCTGTTGTTCGATCCTTGATCACAAACAATCACCCTGACGTTGAGACCTATATCTGCTAGCTTGCAGATGCAGTTTCTCACTAATGTTTTCAGCACTACTGGTGTGACAGTACCTGAAGTTAAGAAATAGCCAACTGGCTGCTTCCATTTTGAAGCTAGTCCACGTACCATAAATGCAAGTGCATGGTTTGCTACATATTTTGTTGTTCCAACACTACCCAGGTTTTCAAAGCCCTCTATGCTATCAGTTTGTGCATTGTATGTTAGGCCAGTCTTTAAAGACATTTCGTCAAAAACCAAAACACACTGTTTGTCTAGCTCTGACATTGCATTTACTTTCATCTTCAGTGCACTAAACAAGCTGTCAGTGAAACCAGGAGCGATGTTAGATTTTTGCAAAGCTCTCTGCAGAGTACGCTTCGATGGCATAGCAAAAAGTTTTCCGATAATCTTATATGCCTTACGGCTGTGATAAAATATGCTCAATGCCAACATTTTATCCGAAATGGTCCAACGAGCTCCTGTTTTCATGCGTTGAGATCTCACAATCTGACCTCTAATGAAATCCACAGTAGATTTGGGGAGATACTGTTGTAACTCAGACACTATTCTTTCTACTTTAGCCTGCTTAGCAGACTTACTAATCTGCACAGAAGTAGCAGCTTTTACTTTCTTCTTCATTCGGTGAAGTCTTGTCCGTAGCTATCCAATCTCAGCCTTCATCTTTCTCTTTGTTGGAGAATGAACAGCTGAGACAGGTGATGCTTGGTAAGAAGATGAGGCAAGCTCAGAACATGCGGCACTAATATCGGCTGAAAACAAAACAGCACTAGATTATAAGACATTTGTAGTGGCGCACTTACAGTTTCTGTTATTTTTAAATACTGTGGAACTAAAATATATTTTGATTTTTAGCCAAGAATATTATAATCTATGCACTATATATTTTGCACTATTTTATTTTGAAAAGAGACAAATGCTTCATTTTCATAGGCAGCATTATCAAGATCAATCAATATTGTAAATATTCTTACATTTTCTCTGTGGAGGTGTCATTGTGTGCACTGGTTGTTTTCTCTTTGGTCTTGTAGGTGTGACCTTGGGTGGTGGGTTTGGCACATTGAACAAAGTTGGTATGGCACACCATATGATCCCAGCTTTCTTGTTGTCTTTATTTTTGAATTGTGATTTTTCAAAATGACTCTCACACAGGTGATAACTCTTGTAGAGATGATCTGACGTGACCGAACGAAGATCTTCACGCCTAGTATTCTGAACCCACTTTTGGCATCTGTAAATAGTCACAACATATAGTTTAAGTACAATATGAAGTTCTAAAATAAATGTATAGAATTTCTGCTGTAGCAAATAATTCCAGAAGCCTGACTGAGTGGCAGATGATACATTATAATTTGAGGCTGCTTCATTTTCATGTGCTTCATGAAAGTCATAAATGTTTGGGAAACATCCATTAGATGGAACTATTCAGGAACAGATAGTGTGTGCATGGCCCCTTGGGGTCCTATTACCAAACAATGTTATAATTAGCTACCTCAGTGGTGCTGTAATCTGCATTAATTACACTAATTAACACCAGAGATAAGCAAAGTGACCTGCTGTAAATACAGTCCTTGATAGACGATAATAGGGTGTGTAGCTCACATAGACATAGTTGTTGGCAGATGTTTTATTACTTATTTTTTTATGACATATTTCATAAATCTTACCTTTGGACATCCTTGGGGAATCGGAACATGGACACATTGCTGTTGTAACGTGTATTGTGACATCCTATGGCAGCGCAAATCTCTCCACCTTTCTTTCGTGGCATAGCTATCCGTAGATTAACTGTCAGATGCCCTGGCTTAGTACAGCTGGGCACCAGAGGCGCTGCGGGCGGGCGGTCGGATTACAATAAATGAGGGAGTATCACCGCTTATCAGTATAAGGCTCTTTGGTACAACTGCACAGTTGAAATGTGACACTGGCATTACCACATAGGCGCCTGTGTGTTAGATATATAGTATATTACCATCGTCCGACCACGAAAACGATTTATACCATTTGGCCTCCAAATTTTGAAGCATTTTTCAAATGCTCTCCATGCATTTTCAAACCTATTCGTCAATAGAACACTCTCCACCTTCACACATTACACTATCAAGGCAGGTGAACCGGTCCACGTATTCAAGGGCATTGTTGTACAGTAAAAGTGGTCTTTAAACGCAGTTTGCTGTCCTGACTTCAGTATTGGAAGCACTGATGAAGAGTCCGACTTTGTTTACATTGCTAGACAAACATTATCTAGCATCTACGCAAACAAACCGGTATAACTGTCTACATTGTGTGATTAATACAACCTTACCTAAAATCACGAAAAAGCCATCGATGCTTCAAGTTTTATTAATGACCTATGTGAATAAATACACGCCTCGATCAACACGGATGCTATCGAAATAAATGTATATAAGAGATCGGCCGTGAAGACCTGGCGGCTCACACTGAAACCGGGAACTTTGCATTCATGTCTGTCAGTAGACAAACACGCGTAGAAACGCATCACCGTCCACATTTCACAATGACGAGAAAACACAAATTGCCATCTATTCCATACCAAATAATCAAATCGTATTGCAAAGCAATAATACAACATGGAACTGTAAAACACGGGCAGTTTGTCAGCAAAAACACTACCGACGTGTTTTGAACGTCATACATCGGGCGTCCAGATGTCAACCAGCTGTACAGAAACCATTTTCCTTGTTGCACAATAAACATTTCTTGTCCAAACAAATAACAAACGTGTCCCATCAAAACTATTACCCAATCGCCGCGTGAAAATAACACATTAGTGATGGCTATGTATGAACACTGGAGGTAACCAGGATACACCTTAACAATCAAACAGGTCAACCAATCGTATGTTCTGAGGCATGGGATCGATGTATCTTTTTATAACCCGGCAACAGTAAATCACCCGAAAGTAATTCTGATAGCTCAACGAAGTGAGAGCTCTTCCATCGGCTTTATGGTATAGGGTATTTTGTTGTTCATATCGTTGGTTAACCATTCTGTCTTCAATAACAAATGATATGTCTGATGTCAATGGAAGATGATGCAGCTATGTTGCTGAATGCACAAACCGTAGCCTTCGATGTGGCCAATACGAGCCGTATCTTACAAACGAATGCCGTGCATGCTGTTTATGGTCAACCGACCAAGCGTTGCTACTACGCAGCAGTGTCCCTCCTAATTCAAATACAACATTACAAATATTACGCACATTGCAATGGCCTAGATAATACAGAATAATATCCTAGATTACATAATACACAAAATACACCACAATCACATCATTACAAGATACACACGTGTTTAGACCTCACTAACGACCACGGTGACCGTCCAACGAGACCAGTCAATCAGCGGCGTCATTTTAGACAAGGCACCAACGACAAGGACACATGTCGCACAACACACGAAGTCACACAGTATCCTAGTAACAACATCGCTACTTCCACTGCCACAACACTTAATTATAGAAAGAGGTCTTTCTTAGTAGCCGCAGATACACTTAAGGTAGGTGATGCTGTTAAGACCAACAAGTACGACCTCTGGCGGCGAAACGCGAAGGTGACACCCCGCCGTCGCCTGACAATACTGAATCCTGACAATGATAAAATATTGAAGGCAGGATCTAATCTGGCATAATCATCTACAAAAATAACTCCAGTTCACATGTTATGCACTGCGTAAACATACCTATAACAATAAATATATACGCTCTGTATACATGGTAAACTTAACAACGGCAACAACAACGATAACAGATACAGCAAATGCTCTAGAACTTAGAACAAAAATCGTTCTATCTCTGCGAGAAAAACACAAAGTCGTCGCACAGCCGTCGCGTGTCTACTGCGGTACCCTTGTCGATGCAGCGAGTTAGAAGATCCCAGGGATCATCCGGTACCGCACCTGCTGGCGGTACTCCGTCCAGTGATGGCGGTACTTCTCGCTGCACTTGATGTCGTCGCGGAATGTCCTGTGCACGAGCAGCAGCGTGAGCCAGATGAAGTAGGAATACACCATGACGTGCGTAAGTAGCGCCGGCACGGTCCAGAGGAAGGCGAGGATCAGCTCCGGAACGTAGTGGAAGTGCCTCGCGACGCCCCACCAGCCGGACAGCAGCAGGATGCTCGTATGGACGCTACCGTCCGCCGTCCGATAGGTGGCGCGGATCACTTCCGGTTTGCGGCCCCACACGAGGCAGTTGCCCTTGGTGCGGCGGACGTCCTGCTTCTGTTTGTCGGCCAGGTAGTTGACGACGATGGCGACGATGCCTCCGATGAAGATCGACCAGCTGACGACGGGACCCAGCCGGACGGGGTGATTGACCAGGTACATGGACACGGAGGCGTACAGGCCGGGGATGAATGCCAGACAGCCCCAGCAGATGTAGAAGCCGGCGCGGTCCAGCATGATGTCGATGGTGCGCATGTAGCCAGACTCCCACCAGAAGAACTTGGTGAAGTAGATCATCTGCAGCGCCACCGACACCCACATGCTGTCGACGAAGCCCGACAGTTCGTAGCTCTTCAGGCCGAAGATGAGCACCAGCAGCGGCCAGACGGTCATGCCGAAACGGCAGTTGGTGAACACCTTCACGTCGACGCCGAACACGCGAGGGTACAGCTCAGTGCCCCAGTAGTAGTCGAAGATCAGATTGCCGGTCGTGCCGCTGTCCGATGAGCTGGGGAAGAAGAGGCCTTTGATGTGCAGCGCGATACACAGCACGTGTGAGAAGACGGTAAGCGTGCCGAGGAACTCGTCGAAGTGGTCGTAGATTATTGTAGGTGACATTCCGTACTGTTTCAGTCCGATCGTCAGCAGCACGAACGCCGCCATGGTGACGACGTAACAGAGGAAGCCGTTGTCGGTGTAGACAGGCACGTTGCCGCGCGGTGTGACGGGGCCTTCGACGCGCGGCCCGGGCAGCAGCACCATCAGCAGCAGCGCCCACGCCATGTAGCCGAGGATGACGCCGACGGCGAGTGGACTGGCGATGTGGATGTCACCCCAGATCTTCGACAGACCGCTGTTTGTGAGTCGGGAGCACAACTCGACGAAGCTGCCGTCGCAGCGAGCGGCCGTGTACCACAACAGGATGACAAGGTTCGGCGACGCGAACATCAGGAAGAGCGGCATGAGTGTGCGTTGCACGAAGCGGACGAGAAAGCTCTCCTCATTGCTGGCCATCTTGTGCCGCGCTGCGTCCACGGGCCCGCCGTTGACGCCGTTACGTGCCGGCTCTGACCACCCGTTCGTCACCGTCTCCACCCGCCTAGTCGTCTTTTGCTGTCGCAGCATCGTCACCTGCTGTAACACATACATGTGACATTCTATTCAAGTGTCTCAACGACGAAGAGTACACAATGCAACATGCAGTGCACTGCACCATAGCAAGTCGAGTGTGTTTTTGTATGTTAGTGTGTTTGAAGTATACAATAACAGCAATAACAATAATGTATTATTCTAATATTGAAATTGGATACTTCAATGTTGTCATGTGTATGTCTGCAAAACAGTCAACTCCACTCCGTTGACCAGATTCAGTGCAGCAAGGAGAATAGTGGCGCCTCACTGAGGACTGGGATCTAGGCACGTTTTCTAGCAAGATGGTGCTGCCACATATCGGCGTATGGCAATGCATTATGCAGTATTCATTACAAAACGCTGCTACTGTCGTATTCAATGCACTGTCTAATTGTCCAGACAGAGCGGTGTCAAAATCAAACAAGTAACAAAACATAACATAGTACAAACTTCATATAAAATTGGCCATTACCAGATCACTACGAGTCGACACTAGCCGTAGCGAACATGTGGCTAGCGATACATCTCATAGCATAGACAGTCTGTTCAATATCCTGTAGGAGTAGTTATAAACAACAACAAATTGCTGAAAATGTGCTTTTCTACAATTTACCCATAAAGCATACATATAAATGTTACTGAAATATGCAATAAATAAGATTATTTTGTATAGCAGAACAAAAGTGAAATTTGTTATGTAACATGTTACTCTTAGCATAGAGAAGTCTCACTTTGGCTTGAATGTCAGCCTCATCTGATAAGTCATTACAAATGACATGTCCAAGGCATTTATATGAAGTGGCGAAGTTTAACTTTTTTCCTAAGGTCATCTCCCTAGCAAGATTTGCATTTCTAGAGTCAAAGTACACGACCAGGGATTTACCAGCATTATATTGAACATCGTGCTCACATCTGTAGGTGTAACATGTCAAGTAATGTTTGCATTCCTTTCGCGGAAGGAGCAAACAGAAGTAAATCATCTGTGTATATCAGGTGATTAACCCTTGTTGTATCAAGACTACAACCAATCGGTTGTTTGTGTAGTTGTACACTCAGACTGTCCATATAAATGTTAAAAAGTAAAGGGGATAACTTCCCACCTTGCTTAACACCGTTGCCCACTGAGAAGAAGTCCGAGTAGGTAGATCCCCAACAGACACATACACAGTGGTTATGGAACTCATTGTTGAGTACTCTTAAAATATATTTCAGTACATCGCATATCTTACTGTCATTCACTGAATTGCCACACAATATATATATATATATATATATATATAATTATGCTGATTAAGTAGCAGAATGATAAACAGATATCCTATATATATAGAGGAAGATAACATTGACCTATAGTCAGTATTAGATTGCATATTATCACAAGAAGGTGCAGCTCTTGGCCTTCAGTCATTGAGTCTGACTGACATCATCATTAGTATCCTCATTCCTATCAGGAAATGTGTCAACATTCGTAACCAGTATTAATAATATTGAGTAAGAATACCAGCATTGACCAGAAAAGTTGAGCATTCATAGAACTTCAGCAACAGCAATAACCACTAAACTGTAACAAAATGTCTGATCAACATTTATTTTATATATTTTTTCTTTAACTTAAAGAGCTGGACTTTTCTAAAAGTATTATTAATTATATGATAATGTGCAATAATTATTCAAACTACTTGGAATCATCCTATTTCAGCTTGCCATGTGAGACTGTGAGTGACAACAGTCATAAACAGTAAACAGCTAAACCTAACCTGGACCTGATTTCTGTGAACCTGCCACTGGAAGAGCCAGCCCAGCTACAGCCCAGCTACAGCACAGCAATCTAATCCTCCTCCTATCCATCATTCCCCTGTCTCCATGAAGAGCCACTTGATACCATGACATGGCCTGCTTTCCCATTCCCAACTGTGATTTACTGATATTACCAAGGGTCTCTCTTATAAGTCGTTATCACTTCTAGTCTACCAAAAGTGGAAAGTCTGGAGAATTTGACTGTCAAATAAGTATTTTTGACCGTAACTTCGAGGTAGTATCTCACTGTATGTGACCTCATTAAAATTGTGCACATCAATGCAATAACTCCGAAAATTCAATTGGACCGAAACTGAGAAAATCGCAGTTTACGCTTGACTACGATAATAAAGTCTTTTCAAGAAAATCACAGTGTGCATCAACGCAATAACCTCAAAACTGCCATTGGTGATTCGAGTGAAAGTAGACCATTTTCGAAGACAAGAAAAAATTTTTGCAGTTATTTTATTTATTATCTTAAATTTATAAAACACATAACTTTTTAACTAGATGATGGCCCTGGTCTGCATTAAAAGCCTAATACCTGGAGCTTACTAATTTATGCGTACCAGATTCTGTTTATTTCAGGTGCCAAACAAAGTGACATATTTGATAGCTTGCCTACATTTTATTTTGGTCTAAATTTAGTGAGATTCCCACCAGCAACATGCACCTGGACTACTGACAGAAGTGACTGGAGCACTTGTTCTTCAGCTAAGGCATCATAAAAAACCTTTCAGTTGAGAATGTTGAAAACAGTTCCTTTGACAGTCGCTAACATCTCCATCAGCATATTAAAAAACCTCATCCCTCATTTACTTTTAGAAAAAGCTCCGATGAGAATCTAAGATTGTTTTGTTTGGCCTAACGGAGTCTTCCTGTCTAATGCCATCTATTTATGGCTGGTGACTCACAGTGTGGCTTTATTTGCCACAAGCGTGTTCATCACTAAATTTAAAGGTTCTTCCTAAATTGAATTTTTTTCGCTCGTCTCATTTTCGTGAAAAAATAAACCTATCAACTATGTAACAGCCACTACGACACGTGGGCTCGTTTGTGCAAATTTGTTTTATTTAGTTTTGATGAAATCATTGGACAAACTGATAAATTATTTTCAACTGGGCCCAGTTGAAATTCAGTGAACAGTTGCAAAAGTGGCTTCGCTTCTATATACTATAATGTAAGACTATTCACATTTTCATAAATTACTCAATCTAATGAAGTCAATTTCAAGATTGCACTCTTTTATAAACCGTCTGTGCATATTACTTAAAACTATCCACACACTACAGATCTGAACATCAATGTCTTTCATCGAGTCTGAATCGTAATGATCTAAATGGATTGAGGAGGGAACTTTAACATTTGAACTTTTTGTTTGGGTACAACCACAGGCTGTCTGGGTACAACCACAGACTGTCTGTGTACAACCAGTAACTGTCTGGGTACAACCACAGGCTGTCTAGGTACACAACTGCCAGTTCTTAACTCTGGCAAATGATAAATGTAATTTTTCCCTGTTGACCTCCCAAGATGCACTATAATGATGGCCACCGCCCGCCCAGTGGAACATTACAGGAACCAACAGTAGCAAGGTGAAATAAATGGAAATGGTGATTTATCTGCATAACACAACAGCTGCAGCTAATCACTTTTCCTGGCATGCATGCCAAAATGCTACATGCAAGTCAACCACTTTACTCAAATCACTAAATTACCAGTTGGCATGATTACATGATTCACAATACAAGTCTCGAATTTTTTTCTTTAGAATTTGCAGGAGGAATTTGACAACTGTTGTCATATTTTCTAAACAGTTAATAGAATATGCAGTAAAAAGTTTTGTTGGTGACAGATAATAATAATAACTTTATTGTCCCAAAAATGGAAATACATCTTACACTGATGAGGGAGCATAAAAATATATTTTATAACACATTTAACCATAGTATGTACAGTAATAAAATCAAGAATGTGGACCAAGTAGATATTGAGTAATACCAAGTGTGATATCTAATAGAATCATGAACATCACACCAGCAGTACATGGTGAGGTCAGGTAGGAGTGAAATAAATATGTAAATACAAAGTGGCAAATATTTAAAAGACTGCGACAAGTTTGATCAATGATGTTTGTATGACTGATTCAGAAACTTAATGGAGGATGGAATGAAAGACTCAAGGGCCACTGAGTTCTTACAGTGGGCATTCTGTACGTCCTTCGGGAGGGGAGAAGGACATACTGAGTTCTTACAGTGGGCATTCTGTACCTCCTTCCGGAGGGGAGAAGGGCATTCTGTACCTCGTTCCGGAGGGGAGAAGGGCATTCTGTACCTCCTTCCGGAGGGGAGAAGGGCATTCTGTACCTCGTTCCGGAGGGGAGAAGGGCATTCTGTACCTCGTTCCGGAGGGGAGAAGGGCATTCTGTATCTCGTTCCGGAGGGGAGAAGGGCATTCTGTATCTCGTTCCGGAGGGGAGAAGGGCATTCTGTACCTCGTTCCGGAGGGGAGAAGGGCATTCTGTACCTCGTTTCAGAGGGGAGAAGGGCATACTGGTCATGTAAGAAGTGGGTGGGTCAGATAAGATTTTCTTTGCCATTTGCTGCCATTTGCTGGGTGAAATTATATATAGCTTATTCAATTTTTCTCTGTTTTTGACTGAAAGATTTCCCCACCAGCAAATAAGCCCGAAAGTCATAACAATTTTTTATAAATTATTCATAAAACAGAGACAAGATTTTTTCTCTACATGCATTAAATTGAGCTTTCTCAGGAAGTGCAATCTTTGCTGGCATTTCTTGTACAGAATACTACAGATTCATTGTATTATCATCCCACCTTAATTTGTCATTGATTGTAGTACTCAGATATTTATATGAATGTACAGTTTCTATGTTTTGCCCTTTGATGTTGACAGGATTAGGATGATGTACACCTGATAGAAAGTCAATTACCATCTCCTTGGTCTTGATAACATTCAACTCGAGGAAGTTGGCCTTGCACCATGATACAAAATGATCTATGTTTCTTCTGTACTCGTTTTCGTCGCTTGAGATCAGACCGATAAGAGTAGTGTTATCTGCATATTTGAAACAATGGCAATTTGAACAAATACTTCTACAAGAACTATTGTACACGGCATACAGAAATGGTGACAGCACACACCGGAGGAGCTCCGGTGGAGATGGAGACACAAGACGAGCAGTGACCATTCATTTTACATACTGTGTGCGTTTGTTTGGTAAGGAAACTGGACAAGCATGACAAAGTTTTTACCAACTCCACGATCAACCAATTTTATAACCATCAAATGTGTCTGAATTGTGTTAAATGCTGACGAAAAAATATGCCAAAATCACTGCAAAACATCAGTTTTCATGATTTCAGTACTGTCAGTAGATATTTTATAAAGTTGCATCTCAGAATATTATTCATAAGAGCAGATAAAATGTTTGACCAGAAGTGAAATAAATGTGACATTCCTATCTAATATATGGATGACACTATTCTTTAGTTTATTTCCTCTGCTGAAACTAAGACTGTTTCCCTTCACTGATGTGCTCATACCAAAGTCCAATGTCCACAGTCCTCTATGTGAAGGTGTATCTGACATGTGCACCATAAAGAGATTAGACATTCCAGTGAATTATTTGATCACTCCACAATTATGCCAAGACACATGTCCACTACCCTGGTATTTTCTGAGCTGCACCACAGGGTATCTTCTAAGTAAACATTCACACAGAGCTACGTCCAATTATGTAATTGTAATTGATTACAACAAAATTGTGTAACTGTAATTGATTATGGTTTCGAAATTTTGCTGTAATTGTTATATTTTGTATAATTGAACATTTATTTCAATTACAATTAATTACAGTATATTTCATATCATATCACAAACTACCTGAACAAACTATCAATAAAAATATAATTTAAGTCTCACATGGGTTGAAAATCAAGACTAATAATAACAGCTGCTTATAATAATCAAACAAGTGCACCAGAAAATGTCTCCCTTTTAAACAAAACTACAGGTTGTACTGTAGGCTTTTGTATACTTTTCACATTGTGGGATTTTATCTGTAGGGATTATATCTTAGATTCACAAATTACATATTGATCAGGGTATATATATATATCAATTCCTGTTGCACATGCCATGGTCACTGTCTAAATTTGTGTTGGTCTTGCTATACAAATATGCCACACTAGACCAATCAGGTCCAAATGTGTTTCTCAGGTGTCCAGTGTTTCTCAGTGGACCAGCTTTATTGATAGAGTTATTGATTGGTGTTAACTAAGGGCACCTACCTCAGGCTGCTTGATAATTCCCTTTGTTTGAGAAAGGAAGGCGATGTTTATCTAATTAAATAGGTCACATGTTGGGCATCCCCTCTGGATGTAATTCTTTTGGAGAATAACTATTCCGTATTAGAAATGAATTACCATTAGTACTACTACTATATAAATATGAACTTGAATTGTAATTGTACTTGGTAAGTCCAAGGTATGCAATCATGAAGACGATGAAGTATGCATACCTTAAACTTATCAAGTCTTCTTACTCAAAAGCCTGAAAATGATTGATTGACTGGATGTTGTTATTGTTTCTAAAGTACAGGCCTGCTAACATGTATATATTTTTTATATACGTTGTATAATGTAATTGCAACTGAAACGATGTAATTGTAATGCTTCTATGTCTATATTAGTTATTATGGTAATAATACTAGTTATTTTTTATTATGATTAAAAATAGAAACAATAATTTAGGAACACAGGACTGTGTTTCGGAGGAATGTAAATGTTGAAATGGTCCCTAATTTAGCCCTGGGGCAGGTGTTAGTGGCTTAGAGTTGACATGTGTTGATGTAAACATTAGGCTTAGTTTATTTCTGGAATACTAATCGACGCTTAGGCCATAACCATAGCGCCATACTCATATAGGCCAACAAATAAACAATGCGTCGCGCCACCTTAATAGCAAAGTCGGTAACCGCCAAATCAGATGATATGTTAAGTGACAGCTTGATTCGCGTGATCATAAATGAACACGACTTTCCTACTTACGGCGGCGTCCGCACAGAAAATCATCCTAGCGTGACGAACGGTCCCATTCACCGGACTCTGGGGCCGGGCGATACACCCATACTCACGTTGAATTACGTTCAAATTCTGCCGCGTTCAATGTACGAGTCAAATCCCAACTCGACCGAGAGAAGCAGATGGGGGCCCCTGGGGCTCCGTTGCGGCAGAAATCCTGGATTATTCTTGTGCAGAAACCGTCGGGTGGTGGCGATAAACCGTCGGGTTTCGGCTCAGGCGAACACAATCTGGTCACGTGGTGCAGAGGCGGCGATGAAAGTTAGCCTCCGTCACGCATGCTCATGTACTTGAACGAATAGCGCCACTGGTTAAAATTACGGGCACGGGTGACCGAGGCTGTGTCTGCGCCAGGCCACATTATGCATGCATAAATGGGGTGGTTGCGGCCATCGCGCGATGTCGATTCACCAATCATGCTGGAGTATCCGGTGGATGGCCGGCACAGGAGGTTGGCAGGTTCATATCTCGCACATGTAATTTTACATATTAAGCTACTCCCACTCGGAAGATCAATTTTGATCACTGGTAGTATATACATAATTTTTTTTGGGGGGCATAATCCCCTTTATATATATATATATATACACACACACACACACACGCGCGCGCGCAAAAACAAATACAAAATTAAGCCAAAGGGGATTATGTGTATATGTATATATATATATATATATATATATATATATATATATATATATATATATATATATATATATATATATATATATATATATATATATATATATATATATATATATATATGTATATATATATATATATATATATATATATATATATATATATATGTATATGTATGTATATATATATATATATATATATATATATATATATATATATATACATATATATATACATACATATATATATATATATATATATATACATATATATACATATACATATATATATATATATATACATATACATATACATATACACATATATACATACACACATATACACGCACGCACGCACGCACGCACGCACGCACGCACGCACGCACGCACGCACGCACGCACGCACGCACGCACGCACGCACGCACGCACGCACGCACGCACGCACGCACGCACGCACGCACGCACACACACACACACACACACACACATATATGTTTGGACAGCAGAGTGAGAGGGAGAGGGAGAGGGAGAGGGAGAGGGAGAGGGAGAGGGATAGGGATAGGGAGAGGGAGAGGGAGAGGGAGAGGGAGAGGGAGAGGGAGAGGGAGAGGGAGAGGGAGAGGGAGAGGGAGAGGGAGAGGGAGAGGGAGAGGGAGAGGGAGAGGGAGAGGGAGAGGGAGAGGGAGAGGGAGAGGGAGAGGGAGAGGGAGAGGGAGAGAGCACGCGCGTAACTGGGTTCCACTTTCTTCCCTCATGTCATCCATCATCTTTCTATCCTCCCGCTTAGAAAGAACAGTAAGAAGGGTGCAAGATAACCAGGACACAGGAGGGAAATATGACATGGTGATGGGCGAGAAGGAAATGGACAACACGCTGCCAAGCGACTCGACTCTAGGACAGACAGAAGGGACCTGGCAAAGGAGGGTATAATCTAATACATCTAGGCACGTATAACGCAGAGAGGGAGGGTACAACTTTAATAGTTATGAAGTACACATGCTAGAACCAACAAGGGGAGAGATTGTATTATATATAGTTTTGTCTTCACAAAATGAATTATTGGACAATGTCAAAATACACGAGCCACTGCGTAACAGTGATCATAATCAAATACATGTTGACATAAAAGTAAAATCAGAAAGTAAAAATAAAAATAAATAGAAGAGGAACTTCCACAAAGATAAATATAAATATAATTATGAGAACATACTTAGCAAAGCTAGATGGGAATAACATGCTGAAGAATAAGACAGCAATTGAATGTTGGAACATTTTAAAATATGAAATTGAGAGTATTATTGAACAATTTGTTTCCAAATAATGAAAATGGTATAGACAGAAACACTTGCAAAATATGCTATTAGAAAAATAGCGTACAAGCAAACTATGTAGAAGGTTTATTGGCATACCAGAAAGGATGAAGACTACACAAATTACAAAGAGGTACTTAATGCAGCTACGACTGAAATTGGAAAATCAAAAAGGAAAAAAATTAAATTAAGAGTTTTTATGCATGTGTCAGGAGTAAACAAAACGTACGCGACAAAGTTGGAGCACTAGAAGACAGTGCTGGAAATAAAATATCACAAGTTTTTTTAATGACGGAAGCCTAAATGGATACTTCAGTTCAGAGAGGATATTAGTTCATTACCAGTTCCAGATGCTAAATTTCAGGAGGCTAAATCGGACTATTTTGGGCAGTTAATTGTAACCCCAAAATTATATCTAAGAAAATAAAGGCAATGAAGGATAACAAATCACCTGGAGTGAATGGAATTCCGCCAAAACTACAAATGGAAAAGGTAGAACAAATTAGTATACCACTTGCAAGAGTGTTTACCTTGTCATTAAACGAGAGAGTGGTTCGTTTTGAATGGAAAGAAGCAAACATTATATCATTATTAATTTTAAAATGGGTTCGAGAAATAAGTCAGATAATTACATACAAGTGAGGTTAACAGTGTTTTGTATTATTATTAGAAAGGTTAATTAAATACCATATGGTGGATTTCCTTGTTAGGCATAAATTATTAAACCCATCTCAACATGGATTCCTAAAAGCGAGATAATACTTAACAATGTTTTTTGGAAAAAATCTCTAATTGGATAGACGAAGGATCACCAGTAGATATTATATATATATATATATATATATATATATATATATATATATATATATATATATATATATATATATATATATATATATATATATATATATATATATATATATATAATTATATTAATGACTTGGCCGATAATATTACAAGCAACGTACTGAAATTTGCGAATGACACAAAAGTGTTTAGAAAGGTTAAAATGATGATGATAAACTACATTTACAAAATGATCTAGACAAATTAGGTAAATGGTCTGAAAAATGGCAGATGTTATTAATGTTTTGGAAATGTAAATGCTTACACACAGGACATGGGAACTTGGATGTAAATTATAAGATAGGAGATACTAGGTACTACCATAAAATAAATTGACTAAGGAGTAACAATAAGTGCTGATATGAACGTTTTAGAGCAGTGTGGTATTGCAGCTTAAAGGGTAAATAAATTCTTGGATTGATTATAAGAAACATAACATAAAGAGCTATTTATATGTTATGTTTCTTCGAATCAACTCACGAATTTGCTTACCCTTCGAAGCTACAATATCACACTGCTCTGAAACTTCCATATCAGCACTTATTGTTACTCCTAAGTCATTGTCTATGTATGCAGTATTTTATGCAGTATTCTAAACGAAGCCTAACTATTGCTTTATACCTCTGTATAAAGAAATAACAAGGCCTGATTTTGAACACTGTATACAATCTTTGAGACCATATCGTAAGAAAGAAAAAAACGCCTAATAGTATGTGGCTTGACAACCCTAGAGACAAGGAGGTTAAGAGGAGATCAAATACAATTTAACATATTGAATGGGCATGGAAATAATTCTTTTCTCACTCAAGAAAGATAGTCGAACTAGAGGACACGAGGTAACATTCGTAAAGGATCAGTGTAGATTGGATATCAGGAAGTACTCATTCTTATAGAGGACAATAAATTAATGGAACACATTATCGGCCGTTTGTGTAACTGCTAGCAACGTGAATATGACACATTTCTCAGGAGGGCGGGTTACACGTAGATGAACAATTGTTGGACCCTCGATAAGCCAATGGCTTCCTTGTCCACTTGTCATCTCGGCCTTTGTGTTAGATGGCAATCTTGTTAAGTCTCAAGTTATAGGGACTGAGACCTGGGCACATTAATACTGTAATACAAAGAGAAAACAACACTGAACAAATTGGTGTATGAAAAGAACATGATTGTTTTGACGACTGTCTGGGGGATTTGAATCGCCTGCTGCTTGGGCAGCTATGCAACATTTGTTACAACGAATAAACCACCTTGCAACTACAACAGACCTGGGTATTACATATTGGCGCTGCGAGCAAGGTGTGGTTTGTGTGAGATGGGATGTTGCTGGCTTTAACCCCTCAATGACAGGCATTCGCGTAAGCTGGAGCAGAGGACTCGCTGACGGGTTAGTGGTAATCGCGAAAGACTCTCGCATAGACTGCATGTGAACAGTGACGTTTCGTGAATTATTAAAGATTCTCGCATATGCTGCCTTTGAACAGTGACGTTTCATGAATTATTATGTGTAAGCTATTTTTGTCTTACATTTGTCGTAGTATATTGCACTGGTACTCATAACATTGACGTCAACGTGCTATGGTTCAGTTGTCTGTGAATCGCTATTACAACGCTCGATGACATCCGCGCCCAGATGGAGACAATGCATGCGTTGCTAAAGGCCGAGCCGAGCAGGAGAAGACTACCCTTGCTCAGCCCGAGGCTGAATTAGCAAGGCAGGGCGCGGGTAGGATGTGGGACGAAATGATTACTATACCAGATTACCCATCGGTGTCGGGGAGCTCTGCGGCGACAGTCGATGCCCAGTAGCCGATCATCATTTCGCAAGCACGACGCTTTGAGCGTTTGTGTGGATAGCGAGAGAAGTCTGGCGACCCTGGAGTTGCAAGTGGGTGGCCGACATACGATATCATCTGGTTTGCAACCGCATGCCCAAAACGACAGCGTATGCTTTGAGCACCTGAATATTAAAGCCAGGATCGAAATCTTCGGAAGGGACATCATGAACGACCATCGGTCAATTTTCAAGGCCATCTGCAAACGTTTGGAGACATCAGTCCACCTGTCTGCACTGGAAGAGAGGCATTAGACTTCACTACTATTGCGTCTCTTTCAGCGCAGGCAGACTCGTGGACAGAATGTTGAAGCTGGTGGATCTGTACTGAAAGATCACCGAACGAGATCCGGCATATGATTCAAGGACATACCAGACCAGGTGATAGACCAGAATGTGTCAATGGAGATTCGCCGGGATTTCTTCCAGCTACGAAACCGAGTAGTGGAGACCAGCCTGCTGCGGTCAAAGTGGTCAGCCAGGAAGCGGCTGTGATGCCGGGTGGATTGCCGAATTCCTGAAGCGACAGGAGGCAATGATGCAAGCGCAGAATAAACAGATTGTTGACTTGAATGCTGCTGTTCAGTCGCTGCAAGGAAGAGATCGCCGACAGCGACACGTTGGACCCAGGCTTTGTTGAGCATCTGGGTGAGCAGATCATATGCGCCGCGATGGTCCAACAGAGCAAGCAAGAACAAGAGGAATCAACAGAACTAGGAACCCGGATTTTCGGTAGCCCGTCGTTGTAGGCCACGCGGTGTAGGGCTCTACCCTACATTGAGTTGTGGGAAATGTCCCGAGGTCTGCGTCAAGATTGGGCCTGTTGAAGTTCGTTGCTTGTTGGACACTGGAGCCCAATGTTTACCGTTACCAAGTCATTCTTCCGCGAACATCTTATTCAGGAAGGACACACCCCGGACGTGTGACAGCTGATTGAGATATCCTCATTTCAAGGCATGGAAATCTCTGATGTGGGATACATCGAACTATCCCTGGAATTCATGGGACATACATTTGGAGATATGGGATTCCTGATTGTCAAGGACCTTGTTGGTACACCACTGGTAGAGAGGATGAGGTTGGTGCCAGGTGTTATTGGCAGCAAGATATTTAAATACATCAAGGACTCATTGTCATCCAGGGGTCAACTCAACCTGCAGTTGTCAACCAGGAATTTTACACATCGGTTGAATGCAAGGAAGTGCGGTCACTACAACATGGACTAACGGTTGGTCGTGCGTATGTGAAAGTTGATGACACTAGCAACATTCCAGTGCAGATTGCCAACTTCAGTGATAGAGACATCTACTTAAAGCCGAAGATGATCGTTGGACGTTTAGAGAATGTGGCGATTGAACCAAGGGTAGGACTGTGTTTCGGTAGTAAACATGAGGTCTGTGTAGAAAAGAGATCACTCACTGTGCCTGCACGGATGAGGTTATCACAAATTTATTATCTCGGATGGACATATGTGACGTTGATGATGATCAACGCGAGTGTATCAGGAAATTGGTTTATTAAGATACTATGACATTTTCAGCCGAGATGAGGATGACCTGGGATATTTTGACCAGATCGAGCACAGAATGCACACCACGAGTGATGTGCCTATTAAGGTGCCACACCGTAATATACCGCCACATCACCGGGGTGAAGAGCGGGAGTACCTGCAGAAGAGCTTGGATCGTGATGCCATCACGCCGTCATCAAGTCCAGAAGTGATGAAGGGTTCAAAGCACTTTGTAAGTTTGGACCTGGCCCATGGGTTCAATCAGATTCCAATGGCAGCTGCAGACATGGAAGAAACAGCCTTCCATGTTGGTACAGGAGGTATCTGTGAATGTACTAGAATGCCTTTTGGATTGTGCAAAGCTCCCGCCACGTTTAGGCGGTTAATGGGCAAGGTGTTTGGTGATCAGAAAATACAGTCGCTCCTCATTATAT
>OY759265.1:6874837-6922337 GCA_963662155.1 Lamellibrachia columna
CTCAACCTCGGTTTGGCTCTCCACGACGTCACGTGGCCGCCCGTTGTGCGCACATAGGTGTCCGCGCAGCCTGTCCTGTTGTACGAGCTGTTCACGTGTCCGCGCATGCGTGTAGAACAGCACAAAGTTGCCGGAGATGACGGGGATGGTGAGGGCCACCAATAGCACGCCCCACACCGCGCACAGGACGCCGATGAAGTAGCCGCCTACGGTCCTCGGGGTGATGTCCCCGTAGCCGACCGTCGTCATGGTGACGATGCTCCACCAGAAGCCGATGGGGATGTTGGTGAACTGGTTCTGGCCGTCGACGTCTCCGATGCTCTCAACGAAAAACACGAGCGTGGCGAAGATGACCATAGTAATGAGAAGGAAGATGGAGAGCATCATGAGTTCATGGCGGCTGGCGCGGATCGACTCAAGCAGGATCGTCATCGCCTTGTAATGGCGCATCATGTGGAAGATGCGGAATATGCGAATGATGCGCAGGATGAAGATGATTTCGAGCACTGCCCGGTCGTTCTTGAGACAGTTGTGTTTATCCGTCAGATCGATGATGATCTGCAAGCACAGTCGGTCGTACACAGTTGGTGACGGTATTCACGCAAGATATCGCTGCTACATTTTTTAGCGGGAAACTCAAAAAAACAAACATATGTATCAACAGAGACAGTGCACTAAATGTTAGCACAGGTTTACGATTGAGGGTTGGGTTAGATTAGGGTTAGTAACTGTTCTGATTGATGCTAACATTTAATCCAATGCCTGTATTCGGTATAATAATGCACACAGACATGTTTGTATGTAATTTAGCAATATGTTGCACGAAATAGGAATGTTTAACTACGTTTGAAATTAATATCGATTGTGACGTTTTTCACTATTGATGCCGCTGCTTCTGACGTTAGTATCACAGCCAAATCTGCTACTGACTTCACCACTACAATCGTCAGCAGGAGCATCAATTACAATATGCTGCAGCTGCAACTAGCACCAGCCACCCGCAGCCAACCGTTTTCACTACAACGCGAAACAAATCGCACACCTTCTTAATTGTGTCTTCTTCCAAAACATATAAGTAATCAAGTAGTTTGTCTGTTCCATCATATCTCCGTCAGTTTCGCATGTGTGGGGCCGACATTTTGTAGGCGTGTCCGGGGGCCCATGGTAGCCGCACATGCGACACATTAGAATGCCTGTTTCTCTGCACATCAAGCGTGCCTCAGTGAGAAGATATTGGTGGCCAAAATCAGTGTACTAATCTCTGTACATTCACAAATCGAAGAGTGACCACCGACTGCTCTTGATGACGTGGTCAATCTGGTTCTCCGTCCTATCATCCACCGGACTCCTCGCTGGCCTGACGATGTATTTTGCTAGTATTGACAACGGATCGGAGGTAGGTGAAGCATTCACCAAAAGCGCACAGAAAGTACAATACCACCACCACCACCATCACCACCACCACCTCTACTTCTACCGCTACCACCACCACCACCACCACCACCACCACCACCACCAACAACAACAACAACAACAACAACAACAACACCGGCATCACCACATACACTACCACTACCACCACCATCACCACTACCAACAACAACAACATCAACACCGACATCACCACCTCCACTGCCACCACCACCACCACCATCAACAAAAACAACACCGACATCACCACTTCCACCACCGCCTCCATCGCCACCACCGCCACCACCGCCACCACCGCCGCCACCACCGCCACCACCGCCACCACCGCCACCACCGCCACCACCGCCACCACCACCACCACCACCGATATCACCACCTCCACTACCACCACCACCAACAACAACAACAACAACAACAACATCAACACCGACATCGTCACGCATTGTTTCATATGTATTGATTTGCCTGTTCTACTACGAGCGTAGCGTGTTCACCTGTAGATACAATGGCAGGAGGGCGGCTATGTCGATCATGTGCAAGAACGAGCAGAAGAAAGTGCGCTTGCTGGGAGCAAAGAACAGCCTGACGAGGAACTCGACGCTGAAGAAGACAGTGCAGACGTAGTCGATGTACACGAGCACGGAGTGAGTGACGACTGTCTCGGTCACGGAGTCGTCGGCAGTACATTGTCGCGTCACGTTCTGCGTGGTCGTTAACTCGGGCAGCGTCTCCAGACAGAAGCCTGTGATAGAGACGAGTACGAAGAAGAATGACGTCATCGCGAACGTCTGAAAAACAGACGGGAAATGATAGGCTGGTGTCCTGCAGCAACGCAGCGGGCGGAATAAACGACGTGTCTTCGACGTATTGATTGCACCTCAAAGGCGGTTAGGATATTAGACTAGTCATCCATCCATACAATAATGCAGCCATCGTTTTAATACACGCGACATTTATCACTGTAATTTGTTACGAAAACAATCAGCCATATGGACGTCTGCTCTTTGTTTCCCGGACTGCATGCTTGACTGCACACGTGTCTGCTGAATGTCGATCGTTCCCGCTCCAGTTCCATAACGTTCATACAATGTCCTATTAGGTATTTTCCTGCCAGTAATCACGCACGCACGAACGCACGAACGCACGCACGCACGAACGAACGAACGATCGCGCCCACGTTAATTTTTAACAAGATTGCCATCCCAAACTAAGTTCCAGATGGCAAGTGGACAAGGAAGCCATTGCCTTATCGAGAGTCCAACAATTTTAACATCTATTTAAAGCCCGCCCTTATCAGATATATGTAAATAAAAATGTTAAACATATTTACGCTACTAGCATTAACACAATCAGTTTTTCCATTCATTTATCACCCTCTGTGAGAATGAGTATTTTCTCATGTCCAACCTACACTGTTCCTTAACTAATGCGGCTTTGTGACAATATTCAAAATGCGGTCTAACTATTGTTTTGTACACGGGTACAATTAGTTTTTATCCCAATTTGTGATAATTCGATTACCTTTCGAAGCAGCAATCCCACATTGCTATGAAACTTCCATGTCAGCACTGAATGTTACTCCTAAGTCCTTTCCTTTTGTGGTTCTAAGTAGTACATCATCCCCCATTTTATATTCTTCGTCCATGTTTCCATGTATTATGTGTACACACTTCCCAACATTGAATAACATTTGCCATTTTTCTGCCCATTCGATCTAACCCAGTTATCTAGATCACCCTGTAAACTTCATATCCCGTCCTTGAGTGGTCTGACATGGAATTTGTCTACTGCATAAGATACCGCGAGCAGTTCCCTGTCAGTGGTCGAATGATTGCCTTGTGCCTTGTTGAGCTGTTTAGTCCAAAAACTTAGCGGCTTTCAAAATGCGCGAGCGTGTATCGGCAGCCAAGCGTGGTCAAATTTCTTTTACCTGGAGATTTTTTTTAGTTGGGTGACCGGCGCCATTTTTTCAGATGCGTGTCGCACGAAACGGTGAAAAAAGACGCAGATGCCCAAGAAGCGCTCAAGTTCCTTGGGCGCTTTTGGTACCGGAAACCTTTTGATGGCTTCAACTCGCTCCGGTGGAATTGAAATTCCTCGCGAATCAACGACATGGCCGAGGAAACTGAGCGTCGGTCTCCCAAGTTTACAGTTTTCTTGTTGAGAAGGAGCTCTGTGTCCTTGAGTCTCCTGAAGAGGCTACGCAAATCTCTGACGTGAACCTCCTTGATTTCGCTGCCTACGATTACATTGTCCATGTACACGAAGTTCATGGATGGCAGGTCTTTACGCAGCTGGTGCTCGTTGCGTTGGAAACACTGCGCAGCGTTCTTCAAACCACACGGCATCCGGGGGAACTAGAAGAAGTCGAGGGTCGTGAAAATGGCTCTTTTGTCCTGTGATACCTCATCGACACACACTTGTTGAAACGCTTGCCGGAAGTCAACCTCACTAAATACCGCGCATATCACTAGGCGCTCGATGAAAGTTATCAACGCCGAAAGCGGATACCTATCGAGTTTGGTCATGGCGTTCAGACGCCGAAAGTCCCCACATACACGCCACGAGCTATCCCGTTTAGTCACTGCGTGTATCGGTGACGCCCAGTTGGATTCGCACCGCACTATGACCTTGCAACGTTCCCACTGCCGGAGTTGTTCTTCCATCTGTGTCTTCTTATCGCCATGCAGCTGTCGGCACGGCGTGTATACGGGCGGACCCTCCGTGGCAATGTATACGGGCGGACCCTCCGTGGCAATGTATACGGGCGGACCCTCCGTGACAATATATGCGGGCGTACCCTCCGTGGCAACGTCGAGAGGCGTCGTCATAGTAACAACTTTGCTCAAGCTGGGCTCGACGACCTCAGGCAACTCCGTCCACAACTTAGCATAGTCATCGTCGTCGGCGTCGTCGCGACCGCCTTGTGATCAGCCTCTCCAGTAGTGTGCGACCAATTGTCATTAGGAGCACCCGGAGAGGGAATCAATGAAAAGACAGAGGACAACGCCGTTTTCAGATATTCTTCCAAGTTCATGCGATCCGTAAAGCAGCGTTTCAAGGAATGTAAGACAACCCTTGCGTCGGCCGAAGGAGCGGAGGCGTTGTCCGTTTGTGGAAGATAGATTGTGCTTGGTGGGTCTGGGGTTGCGTTTGTCCTCTGGCGTAGGCGCCAGGACAGAAACCACCGAGTCGCAGTCCACCAAGTAACTCGCTGTAAAGAGGAGTCGTTTTGTAGGTTGATCGGGCGAGTCAGATACAATGCCGATTACTGACTGTCCTTGGCGTTTCCCGACTCCGGTTGCCGAACTTACAGGTACAGCATTCTGTTGCTGTCTTATTCTTCAGTAAGTTATTCCAATCTATATTATCAAGATATGTTCTCATATATTTATATTTGTCTTTGTTGAAGTTCCTCCTCCAATGTTTTTATATGTATTCCCTGTTCTTACGTTGATAGCAGCACTCTCGAATGATTTCCATTGTATATGGCCATGGTTAAAATCAGCCATTGTAACACATTCCTCCTTGCTCACCTCTCTCATAGCCTTTTGTAGTTTTACAATTTCATCTTGTCCTATGCGTGGACTAAGATAAACTACTATTGTTGTTAATGTTGAGTTCTTAGTAACTATGTTACACCGAATTGCTTCCTCACAATCTGCTTTACTTTTCAGCGTTATTTCATATGCTTGGATAGATTTTTAATACATAGCATTACTCCACCTTCCCTTCTCTCCTCTCGCCTATCCTTCCTAAACATTACATGACCTGCCAGTGCTAACTCAGCATCTACTATATCATATATATATATCATATATATATATATATATATATATATATATATATATATATATATATATATATATATATATATATATATATATATATATATATATATATATATATATATATATATATATATCGTATAATATATGTTTATATATATGGACACGTACTTACATATGTGAATATGGGCAGGTCGCGGATCTGTGCTAGCCGAGTGTACCTACCATGGCCGTGCGGGAGGAGCGGGGACAGTCGAGGACCATCCAGACCTTCATCTGGGTCCTCCTCCACCCCGTCAACTGACTGACGGCATTCAGTTCCCTGATCTCTCGGTCCGCCCCCTCGTTTAACGCTGACAGCGTGCTTTGGTTGTCTGTTGACGTGCTGTGGGGCACACGTATTACTGCAACATTAGTTCTACCTGACCAAACCTGGCCGAAATCTGACTCGGCCAAACCGCGTTCAACGTGACGTTCACCTGCTGCTGTATTCTTACGTGCCAAGTTAAAACTTCGATCGAAAATGGCGCGTATAATATATTCAATTTAGTGATGCCACAAAATATCCTATGTCGGTCAAATATGTGGTAATGTCTAAAATTATTCTTTTGTGTGTGTGCATACCATTATGCTATTTTTCGAAATACAAAAACGGTTGCAACGTAAGAAAATTGCAATCGCGATAAGGCATTTCATTATTACACTATTACACTGTTCTTCATATAGTACACACAAAGAAAAAAACGTAAAAAATAAGCTGATGGTTGTTTTATTGTAATATAACGTTACCCCTGTGCGTCCCATGTTACACTGAATGTAAAATAATGTTATCCCAGTGCGGCCCATGTTACACTGAATGTAGTGTAACGTTACCCCAGTGCGTCCCATGTTACACTGAATGTAATAAAATATTACCCCAGTGCGTCCCATGTTAGACTGAATGTAATAAAATATTACCCCAGTGCGTCCCATGTTACACTGAATGTAGAATAATGTTACCCCAGTGCGTCCCATGTTACACTGAATGTAGTATAATGTTACCCCAGTGCGTCCCATGTTACACTGAATGTAGTGTAACGTTACCCCAGTGCGTCCCATGTTACACTGAATGTAGTGTAATGTTACCCCAGTGCGTCCCACGTTACACTGAATGTAGTGTAACGTTACCCCAGTGCGTCCCACGTTACACTGAATGTAGTATAATGTTACCCCAGTGCGTCCCATGTTACACTGAATGTAGAGTAACGTTACCCCAGTGCGTCCCATGTTACACTTAATGTAGTGTAACGTTACCCCAGTGCGTCCCACGTTACACTGAATGTAGTATAATGTTACCCCAGTGCGTCCCATGTTACACTGAATGTAGTGTAACGTTACCCCAGTGCGTCCCACGTTACACTGAATGTAGTATAATGTTACCCCAGTGCGTCCCATGTTACACTGAATGTAGAATAATGTTACCCCAGTGCGTCCCATGTTACACTGAATGTAGTATAATGTTACCCCAGTGCGTCCCATGTTACACTGAATGTAGTGTAACGTTACCCCAGTGCGTCCCACGTTACACTGAATGTAGTATAATGTTACCCCAGTGCGTCCCATGTTACACTGAATGTAGTGTAACGTTACCCCAGTGCGTCCCACGTTACACTGAATGTAGTATAATGTTACCCCAGTGCGTCCCATGTTACACTGAATGTAGAATAATGTTACCCCAGTGTGTCCCATGTTACACTGAATGTAGTAAAATGTTACCCCAGTGCGTCCCATGTTACACTGAATGTAGAATAATGTTACCCCAGTGCGTCCCATGTTACACTGAATGTAGTGTAACGTTACCCCAGTGCGTCCCATGTTACACTGAATGTAGTATAATGTTACCCCAGTGCGTCCCACGTTACACTGAATGTAGTATAATGTTACCCCAGTGCGTCTCATGTTACACTGAATGTAGTATAATGTTACCCCAGTGCGTCCCACGTTACACTGAATGTAGTATAATGTTACCCCAGTGCGTCCCACGTTACACTGAATGTAGTATTGTGTTACCCCAGTGCGTCCCATGTTACACTGAATGTAGTATAATGTTACCCCAGTGCGTCCCATGTTACACTGAATGTAGTATAACGTTACCCCAGTGCGTCCCATGTTACACTGAATGTAGTATAACGTTACCCCAGTGCGTCCCATGTTACACTGAATGTAGTATAACGTTACCCCAGTGCGTCCCATGTTACACTGAATGTAGTATAATGTTACCCCAGTGCGTCCCATGTTACACTGAATGTAGTATAACGTTACCCCAGTGCGTCCCATGTTACACTGAATGTAGTATAATGTTACCCCAGTGCGTCCCATGTTACACTGAATGTAGTATAATGTTACCCCAGTGCGTCCCATGTTACACTGAATGTAGTATAACGTTACCCCAGTGCGTCCCATGTTACACTGAATGTAGTATAACGTTACCACAGTGCGTCCCATGTTACACTGAATGTAGTATAATGTTACCCCAGTGCGTCCCATGTTACACTGAATGTAGTATAACGTTACCCCAGTGCGTCCCATGTTACACTGAATGTAGTATAATGTTACCCCAGTGCGTCCCATGTTACACTGAATGTAGTATAATGTTACCCCAGTGCGTCCCATGTTACACTGAATGTAGTATAGTGTTACCCCAGTGCGTCCCATGTTACACTGAATGTAGTACAGTGTTACCCCAGTGCGTCCCATGTTACACTGAATGTAGTATAATGTTACCCCAGTGCGTCCCATGTTACACTGAATGTAGTATAACGTTACCCCAGTGCGTCCCATGTTACACTGAATGTAGTATAACGTTACCCCAGTGCGTCCCATGTTACACTGAATGTAGTATAGTGTTACCCCAGTGCGTCCCATGTTACACTGAATGTAGTATAATGTTACCCCAGTGCGTCCCATGTTACACTGAATGTAATATAATGTTACCCCAGTGCGTCCCATGTTACACTGAATGTAGTATAATGTTACCCCAGTGCGTCCCATGTTACACTGAATGTAGTATAATGTTACCCCAGTGCGTCCCATGTTACACTGAATGTAGTATAATGTTACCCCAGTGCGTCCCAAGTTACACTGAATGTAATATAATGTTACCCCAGTGCGTCCCATGTTACACTGAATGTAGTATAATGTTACCCCAGTGCGTCCCATGTTACACTGAATGTAATATAATGTTACCCCAGTGCGTCCCATGTTACACTGAATGTAGTATAATGTTACCCCAGTGCGTCCCATGTTACACTGAATGTAATATAATGTTACCCCAGTGCGTCCCATGTTACACTGAATGTAGTATAGTGTTACCCCAGTGCGTCCCATGTTACACTGAATGTAGTATAATGTTACCCCAGTGCGTCCCATGTTACACTGAATGTAGTATAACGTTACCCCAGTGCGTCCCATGTTACACTGAATGTAGTATAATGTTACCCCAGTGCGTCCCATGTTACACTGAATGTAGTATAACGTTACCCCAGTGCGTCCCATGTTACACTGAATGTAGTATAATGTTACCCCAGTGCGTCCCATGTTACACTGAATGTAGTATAATGTTACCCCAGTGCGTCCCATGTTACACTGAATGTAGTATAATGTTACCCCAGTGCGTCCCATGTTACACTGAATGTAGTATAACGTTACCCCAGTGCGTCCCATGTTACACTGAATGTAGTGTAACGTTACCCCAGTGCGTCCCATGTTACACTGAATGTAGTATAATGTTACCCCAGTGCGTCCCATGTTACACTGAATGTAGTATAATGTTACCCCAGTGCGTCCCACGTTACACTGAATGTAGTATAGTCGGTGTTTTCACGTAAGTGGTGCACATTTAGTCCCACGCATCCTCAAAAACCAAAGTGTTCCAATTATTTGGTTCATGTAATTTTCCAAAACTATGGATGATATTACATTAACATTGACACGTTACATATATTTCCTAACAATTGGCTTCAAAGTTAACTTGTAAAAGCAATCTGGAGAGGACATTTCTTTAGCACACAACGTAACATTATGATATGAGGTATATGTTAAATGTTCTTATGCCAATTGCGGAACTGAATAATTCAATATAATATGATAAGTAAAACTGTCTTTTTCGCCGAACTACTCGAGAACGGGTGCTCAACAGGGCAATAAAACCTAAAAAGGTTTATAATTGTTAAGTCGCCAAGAGGTGAACGAGGAGCTGAGGAGGATCAGCGAGGACAAAGAGGAGGATCTTCAGATGACCTCGGAATATTATTGTATTTCCTGCAGACCCAACTGTAACCATGAGGGAGTTCCACCGAGTTTGAGTGGCCCTTGTTCCGACATTTGTTTTAAATCACGGAATTAAAAATATATCATAACTGGATGAAAGAAATTGCTTACGTTTTCTTGCTAGAGTAAGCTGGGTAAAAAAGCTGGTTGCTTAGATTAACATTAATTTGATCCAAATGAGTCATATTTCCGGGTTTACACACGGGCTTACTAAAACATTGAACACCAGATTAAAGTTATATAAAATTCTTAATTAACCTCCTTCATTGATGAAACAGGCAAAATACATTGTTATGTTGTCTTGACATTTCATCAAAGCTTCAAATGTATTCAAAACGTCAACCATAATTGTAAGATATCATATTATAACAGTGTTGCTCAAGTGTTCTGGAGAGGACCTTGTATTAACATACTTAACTCTACAACAACAACACGGATTGATAATTACTAAATAAAGATGGTTAGTGTACTGACAAATGTAATATTTTATGTTATAGTTCACATTTGCTGGCTTGCAAGTTATTTTTGACGTTGAAAACATGATGAAAATTATCTAAAATTGTCGACTAACCTCATTATTTTCACAATAGGCTAAATCCATTGCTATGTTTTACTGACATGTCAAAACAGCTGTAAATGTATTTAAAATGACATACTTATACGAAATCATGTTATAGTAAATGTGTTAAAAACAAATGTCCTTTCCAGAACATCGCTTTATTGCATGTAAAAACCTTATTATTTTCAAGTTTTCCATTGCGTAAGACACATTATTAAATTGTTAGAAGAAAAATATTTACTTGATGTTCGTGCAACATTGTTTAATTGTTTTGTAATAGCACAGTTCGAAATAGTTACCATTTTATCATCTTCTTCATATCAGCCACAGCCCAGAAGGCCGCTGACAAAATATATTAAAGTTATGTTATACTTGCATAACGTGTTTTCTACTTACTTTAAGATACTTTGACATAGAACCCTGGCATATCATATATTAATGTGCACAAACCACTAGTTTACTACTGTTTGGCTTTGGGATGTTGGTGTTCTGGAGATGACATACTTATAACGGAAAATGACACGCACCAGATTTTGATGGCCACAAATTGTAAACCTAGATACTTAGAAAAATTTGGCTTTTCGGTTTGGACTTGGAATGTCTAATACAATTTATAACTACATTTTATCCCAGTATGAATTAATTATCAGTAGTGTTATTGGGATGCCTTATTGGTGAGGACATTATAATTCTTTTTAGCGGAAACTGCACCATGAAATACAAATTTACTTTATGCCGTACCTACTACTACAATTTCCACCACATTTTTTATGTTTAGTTAACTGATTGACCGAACATTTCTCCTTAACAAATATTTGTTGTATCTTCATTGCATATTGCCTGTGGGTTCCTTACTATAGCCACTGCACGATAACCACACTGATTTAATATTACGCAATGAATTGTTTGAAAGCAATGAGGGAAAATGCATTTTGACAAAAGTGTACCCTTTACGCGAAGACGCCGCTGTACACAAGTCACAAGTACCGACGACTGAGTTGCATGCCTCCAGCTGTCTACGACACGATACTAGCTGTGTTTTGTGACTTACATAGCGCCCTGAGAACATATATTCGACAAATAACACTCTAAGCTAATTAAAGATATAACAAATATCTCCAATTTTATTTTAAGTAAGTAAAACTGCGATTACAGAGAGTAATTGACACTTGTCCCAACAACATTAATTGAGCAATTACACTGCTTGAATTAAATTAATTTAGCAATAATTTTTTTAAAAAGTAAATTGATTTAATAATAACATTTCTTCAACTAAATTATGTATTCTCCTTCTTTCGAATTTCTCATTCATTCATATATTGTTTAGAGCCATATATATTGTCCTGACTAATGGATTCACCATGATAACTGTTCCTTACCTTAATTTGTTCACTTCACTTTGCTTGTTCACACAAGTAATTAAGGTCACGAAAGAACCACCAAATATAAATTTTATGACCATTTAATTGAAACTGGATTTTTTTCAATTCAATTCAATTAACCTTTTTGATGAAGATCACTAATTAATTCATTGATTTAATGATATGAAACAGTCAATAATGTAAGACGCAGTCCTGGTCACGCAACTGCTGAATGTGCTCTAGGAACGTTTAAGTAATGTATTATATTCAATCGATTACGCATTCACGTACGCTATTATAATTGTTTGTCTAGAACTGGAGTTGAAGTTTTGAAACGTATAAGAATAAGTATATATTCTCGATAAATATCTTCTAAGATTTAAGTAACGGTCGAACTGTATTAATATACTTATTCATTGTTGCCATACAATAATATTACTTACAATAATAGAAAACACGCGCAGTACACACCTGTAGACTGCCCAGCAACACGGCTCGATGTCACAGTCGTCTATCTTCCAGAACTCCAACTCTCGCCGCACGACGGCGCCACACACATCCAGTGGAACGTGCAGTTCACCTGTTGACACACCGAGCTAACGGTCAACGTCTCAACGCCCCAACCACTGACTTCACCACAGCGCCGCCAACCAAGGTATACAGTAGAACCCATCTAAAACGGCCCCACACAAGTGACTTAGATAAAGTGGCCTAATCAAAAGGGTGGCTGAATTACTGAGGCGGGTCAGAAATATAGATGTGGTAAAACAAATCTTCTTTCTTGCCCCTCCCTGGAAAGATTCCTGCGGACTGTGTGATACAGTAGCTGTTTTTAAGGGGTGGCCGTTTCCAACGGGTTATCCCTTTTATATATATATCCCTTTTATATATATATATATATATATATATATATATATATATATATATATATATATATATATATATATATATATATATATATATATATATATATATATATATATATATATATATATATATATATATATATATATATATATATGTATATATATATGTATATATATATGTATATATATATATATGCGGGCCGGGCGCAGGGCACTAATATATATATATATATATATATATATATATACATATATATATATATATATATATATACATATATATATATATATATATATATATATATATATATATATATATATATATATATATATATATATATATATATATATATATATATATATATATATATATATATATATATATATATATATATATATATATATACGTTAATGATATTCACGTGGTATCAATTTCTTTGCAAAACGAGGCTAACAATTTGTGTTACTCTTTACGATAATTACTATTTGTCTTGTCTAAAGGTGCCTTTTTCTTTTGAAGGACAAAGCATTCTGGTTTCTTCGGTTCGAGTAAAATAAAACGTTTGTTAGAAACACTTCGTGTAGTACGTGTGTAACACAGAGCCAGCTGCAGCAACATAGTGCAGCCGCCGAGGAGAATGGATACTGCGAGTGTTCTGTAGAGTTTATGCTTGATTTGGAAGCTGCTATCTCTGCTCTTCCAGATGATGTCTATTGTTTTGACACAGTAGTCATGGCCACGACGATCCTTGTTTTGATTTTTTTTTTAATCATCCTTGCTTAAAGTGGACCCAATGGATCTGAACGAGTCTACTTCCTCAAGGTTTTGGCCGTTCATCATGATATTAATATTGGTGTTCTGCTTGGTACTGTTGACACATTTATCTTTGGGATCAGATCACGATTCGTTCGTCGTTGGGTGTCATCATGTTTAGTGTGAATGTAGAAATATTAGTCAATCAAATGTTCGCGATTACATGATGTGACTGACTTGATGTTGCCAATATGCTTGTTTGGAATTCGGAAACATAGCCTATCTATTATTCAGATAATCCTGATACAAACGTGCTTACATCCAGAGGAGAAATTACATATCCGAGTATCAGGAGTGTCATTACCATACCATTGCCGAACGACCGATCTTTTAATCCTACTTTACTAGCTACATGAAGTTCCTGCCGAACAAACTCACTGAAATCGTCTAACTCGAGTATTCGTAGACATGCATCCGTAGAATCAGAACATGAAGCAACATTTAGCATGTTTGTAAAGGGATGGCGTTGTTACAGTTTTGTTATGGCCTGACCCCTGTAACAAGATGGCGCTTTTGCAGTTTTGTTATGGTCTGACCCCTGTAACGAGATGGCGTTGTTGCAGTTGTGTTGTGGCCGGGCCCCTGTAACGAGATGGCGTTGTTGCAGTTTTGTTATGGCCTGACCCCTGTAACGAGATGGCGTTGTTGCAGTTGTGTTGTGGCCGGGCCCCTGTAACGAGATGGTATTGTTGCAGTTTTGTTATGTTCTGACCCCTGTAACGAGATGGCGTTGTTGCAGTTGTGTTGTGGCCTGAGACCCTGTAACGAGATGGCGTTGTTGCAGTTTTGTTATGTTCTGACCCCATGTAACGAGATAGCGTTGTTGCAGTTGTGTTGTGGCCTGAGACCCTGTAACGAGATGGCGTTGTTGCAGTTGTGTTGTGGCCTGAGACCCTGTAACGAAATGGCGTTGTTGCAGTTGTGTTGTGGCCTGAGACCCTGTAACGAGATGGCGTTGTTGCAGTTGTGTTGTGGCCTGAGACCCTGTAACAAGATGGCGTTGTTGCAGTTGTGTTGTGGCCTGAGACCCTGTAACGAAATGGCGCTGTTGCAGTTGTGTTGTGGCCTGAGACTCTGTAACGAGATGGCGTTGTTGCAGTTTTGTTATGGCCTGAGACCCTGTAACGAGATGGCGTTGTTGCAGTTTTGTTATGGCCTGACCCCTGTAACGAGATGGCGTTGTTGCAGTTGTCTTGTGGCATGACCCCTTTAACGAGACGACGCTTCAGCAGTTTCTAATCGACTGGCATTGATCCTTTGGCGCCATAATCAGACGCAACAGCGATAGGTTGTACTGCATCTATAGTGTTTTCTCATCAGCCGTTTCCAGTACACGAGCCTCTGGGAGAAAGCGATTACTAATAGATTGGAACTGCGTACTTAGCTATGCACAAAAACAGCACCTGATACCGAGCGTCTGATAATCGTCTTACACTCGCCGTAAACGCTTGCCGTGTGGGCGGAACATTGCATTTTGTTAATCTAAAGGCCAACACGTTCCAGAGTATTGAACAAGTGCCTCCTCTCAGGCTCCTCCACACAGTGTCTCCTCTCAGGCTCCTCCACACAGTGTCTCCTCTCAGGCTCCTCCACACAGTGTCCCCACTCAGGCTCCTCCACACAGTGTCTCCTCTCAGGCTCCTCCACAGAGTGTCTCCTCAAATACCGAGATCTTTCATCTCCAAATGCCACACATATTGTTTTTACAACAATTTGATCGTGCCAACATTTACTGGTGGATGCGACAGCAGTGTGTCTGAAGAAGCAAGGTGGGTCACTACACAGAGCAAGTGCTTGAAATAAAGAAAACAAAATTGTTTTATTATTAAACGATGGGCATTTTAATACATCTTTGTACTCGTTAGGTATTGTCATGGTAATTCTAAGGTATTATGTGAAACGATTACATCGTGTTTGTTAAAAAACTCAAACATTTAGAAATAAAAACTCAGCTTATAGCTTATTTAAATATTTAAAGTTTCAAGTCCAATGTAAGATGCTAGCAAACGGATTCCATAAAACATTGATTTTTTAAGAAACAAAAGGAGTTGAAGCGAGATTCCGAAAACCGGCATATTGCTGAATTATGCTTTGTTGATTATAGATATGTAGTCCTTTTTATAACGTGCGTTCTTAAATAACGCAGTATCCAGTCATTGGGACTGTTCAAAACGCTTTACACTTGATCCCCTGGCAGACCTGTTCATTCCAACGCCATCTCGACTTCTCTGGGAAGCACTCAGCCATGCTGCAATTACTGCGTGAAGACTATTCGTTCATATGTCAAACTCTGTCTGTAGCCAGGAACTCATTTATACAGCTGATGTGGCAATGGGGGGTGAACATGAGGCAATGGGGGTGCACATGACGCAATGGGGGGTGAACGAAATTGACAAAACTTCGAAACAACAGCAAGAGGATTCAAAGCCCTGTTCTCTCGATTGAGAGTCTCACATTCTAACCGCAACGCCACCGCCACCCACATTGATGTTTACGCAAATGCTGAGGTCAGAACATATTTGAACTTCCTGTTTTTTGTTTCACATGAATATAAGGCGTATTGAATTGAGATATGTGGAATTTAGAAATTTATATGATGTGAAATAAATGCAATTGAGCAGTTATATTCACATAATATATTTGTTTGTAGAAACTATTGGCCGTGAAGTTATCCATTGTATTGAGAGCTTAACGGGCGGAGGGATTTAGGGGAATTGCTCTCTATGGGTCACGTGGGCGCATGAATACGTGGATACTTTGTAAACATTGCCAGGCATCGCACGTCGGGACGTTTAAAAAGAGCTGGAGGTATGTTATTTTGACCAAACGTGGACAGCTTGTCAGTGAGATGATAACAGTTGCTGTGAATTTCTGATTGTCCAGTTTTTTCATAATCCGACAAAACGTTAGCAAGGCCACCAATGCAATGTTGCACTGTGGTTTCACCTCAAGTAAACGGTAATCGTGATCACAAACAAGGTAATACAATTTAATTTTGAAATGCTAATGTTTTGATCGTTGTTGTTAGCTTAACTGTGGACATTACAAGTAATTCGAATAATATTATTAGTTTGCTACAACAAATTTCTTAGGCTTTTGATAATTTGGGATTTTGATATTATAATACGGGTTCATAATTTTGAAAGTAAACAAATAAACAAAAACAGTTGCTAACCTGCCCCATGTTGTGTACGTGTTTAACTTAGAAAATTGTCGGTGCCAGGCTAGATAATCATATTTTTATATATATTTTATTGATATCTAGTCAACAATCATTACTTGTTTATTATTATTATTATCTAAACTTTTTAACCTTCACCTTTACGAGGTGTCCTATAATTGGTCTACTAAATATCAAAGATGTCAACTAAATGTACGGTTTGTTTCGCACTATAACGTTCCATGTGCAATAGCTCATATGTTTCGCAATTTGATGTTTAATATGATATTTATTTATTAATAAACACAATTTGTTTCATTTTCCATCTGTTAAAATTTCACGAAAGAGCTTGTGGTAAGCTAAAGGCTTACAATAAACACTTTTTTGTGTAAAAAAAAATATTGTTGCTTTTCCAAAATATCTATTCACCATGTCTCAATACCCACTTCATGTTCTGTGTAGTTCTTTGTAAGAGCTTGGGCACAAGGAAATGAAGGTAGGTAACCCTAACCGTAACAAATCCCATCTCTTGCTAACCCCATCCCTAGCTAACCCCATCACTAGCTAACCCTAACCCTGAAGTGAATAGGCGCAGGTTCATAGGAAAAGTTTGCTTTGACAGACAGCAGTAACAACCACGAATAGCATGGTAGAGATCGGATACCAAAATGGACATTTGATCAAAAGTATGACCCCAGTATGTGAGGGAGCAGGTAGCCATTTTGCATTAGAACTGTCGTCGGTGATATTTGTTATGTAGCCCAGTGCATTGGTAGCATTGTGTGACAAATCAAATTTGGACTGAATAGTTGTATGTTGGTTGTGTCACAGCCACTGGATTCATTGTGTAGATCAACATTTTCAAATGTGGCCGCAACGGGTCATGTGATATCCAAATCAAACAGTATGCCTTGTATCTTATCAACTAGAAACATGAACACATTGACATAAACAATACAATTTAACAAGTCTGATACATTGGAAATCATTCAAAATCTTGTTAAATTTGAAAAATAGTAATTTTTTTTACAAAGTTGTGCCACGTGTGGTTAAAAATCAAGCAATTATATCAACATTAATTTCAAAATTAAGTCATTGGAATATTTAAAGAGACGTTAAGCAGGCTTCATTGGTTCGCAATGCTCTGGAAGTCTTGTATACATGATATATGATATATCAGGTGTCAAAATTTACCTATAATTAAGTATGTGTCTGGTTTTCAGCTAATATTACGGGCAGGGCATTGTTTTGACTTGGCTGTCAAACAAATAATAACAATGACGTGACAAGTGTTCCACAATATGTCTACATATACATTGTACCATAACTTAAATAAAATTGGACACTTTCTCAGACAAAGGCTTCCCTATTTGTGGTCAGACCACAGTTGAACTTCCTATTTATTGTTTCACACGTATGTAGGACTATTAAATTATGACATGTGAAATTAAGACATAAGGGCAATTGAGCAGGCATATTCACAAGTTTGTTTCTAGAAGCAAATAAAGTAATTGGTATACTTAAAGAGACGGTAGGCAGGCTTAATTGGTTGGAAATCTCGAATCCAATAAAAAAGTATCACAACGATACGTTTGAACAGTGATATTGCAAGATATATTAGTTTCACTTATTCGTATATAAGAGTGTCAGTTACATACATTATCGACTGTTGGCTCTTAGCTAGGAAAATCCAATGATACAATCAACTTTTTTTCGAATTGTGGCGCATACATAGGCCTACGAACTTTTAAACAGGCGATAAGTATAGCGGCCTTTATGAGACATCAGTTTCGTATGCTCAGCATTTCATAAATAGAGCACGGTGTCCCAAATAGAGCACGGTGTCCCAAATAGTTATGCCTTGTTCCACAAGAGCACACACGTCGAAAGCCACACAATTATTAGAGCTGCTACGTCGTCCTTTGACCCGATACATTGCGCTCGTATTAGTGATGGCATTTGATTTTTACTGTCTTTTAGTTTAATATTCGAATGGTATATATGTACATAAATAACTACACCATACGTTTAACTTAAGATAGGATCTACATTTGGCAATGCTAAGATTTAGTTAATGTTGTTTACACATGGCAGCAAGTTGTGTAATATAAGTTTAAACAAAACAAAATCACAAAACGCATAATGTCCTTTATATCAGCGAAACGTTCGTGTCATGCGTGAAACGCACATTCGACTGACAACTGAAAGGTCAATTAATTCCAAACACTCTCGGCTACCTGTGATCAATGCGAGTGAGCGCGCACTTGATTGCGTATATGTAAACCCTACAGCGGAAGGTAATTACATACAACGTTTTATTGACATGCAGAGTACGTCTGCCAGCCTTGGAATGGATATTCGATGAAGTATTGACGATTTCTCGCAGGTTAGTGCACAATAAGGAATACAAAAAAATTTCTTTAAGGCAGAATTGATGGAAATACAATTAAAGTTAATGCATATGCGTGTGGCTGATCGTGCGTGTGCGTTCAGTGTGATAAGTAATATTTGTAAAAAAATTTTCGGTAGAACAGTTATAGTTTTCGATGAACTCACCGCCGCGGTAATAGTCAATGATCGAGTTGAAGACGCCCGGATGTCGGTCAAAGAAGTACTCGCGGCGCCGGCTGTTGGGCGATACCAGAGCGAGGCAGGAGAGGCGCGTGCCAGGCTTCGTGGCGAGGGTTGACACCGGTACCCTGTGTCGTATCCCGCCCACGTTGATTGTCACCTTTTCCGCCAGGTGATCGTCATCGCATGCCATAGCGAGACTCGTCAGAATACCCTGTTCAGGTATCACCACCAGAACTGGAACATAGATCGTTACTTTCAGAAAACTGATATGGGAGACCGGGGCTAGTTGGTACAATTTTCAGTTATAGTCACTTTTTTGTGAAAAACATGTTAGATGCATTATTTCTGTCAACGTATGCATTACAGTTATTATTCGTGTTAACAATATGTACCATACCATTGATATTCCATATTGTAGTTATGTAGATATGTGATACGTACACGCGCATGAACATCCACATTTCATTGAATCGTGCAATATCTATTAATTGCTCATACAGAGCTGTATCATAAAAAATAACAAGATTTAAGAAGATTGCTTTCCAAGGCAAACACCCAGATGGCAAGTGGATAAGGAAGCCATTGGCTTCACGAGAGTCTACCCATTTTTCATATTTGTGTAATCTGCCCTTCTGAGATATTTGAAATTTTTTGGACGCTGCTAGCAGTTACAGAAATCGTTATAGACCGGTACTCTAGGCTTCACAAGTGAAACAAAGTGTTCACACGCAATGGTTAAATAAGTTTTGTTCTTTCAGTCATTGTCAGCAAACAACTCGCTGGCTGAGACATCGGTGCGAGCCGCCCGTGCGTTGTTACAGTTGTAACAACTTGCCCCAATACAATTGTAACAACTTGTCCCAAACACAATTTTTGTAGCTGAACGCACATGGACGACAGCAAATCCTGTTTTTTTTCAGTTTAATTCTACTTGGCATAATCCCTTATTCTATATTGTAGACATGTTTCAAGTTTCATACACGAAAAAAGTGGCTGCCTGATATGATATTATGTGGGAGTACCAAACAAAATGTTAGGTGGTTAAAAAGTCATCTTTGTCCACACCTCATTGAATTTTTTCTTGACTCCCGATTTTTGGACATAGTGTCTGGTGGTGGGCTTCCAACCAACTACTGTCGGTGATAACTCCACATGTGTGCTATGTTTTCGTAAAACGACTCTGTATCAATTTGCCCCTGTATACAACTAGCCCCGGTCTCCCCTATCAGTCGAAATACGAGGTATGCGGTTTATGAAAGTCACGCACACACGCACGCGCGCACGCACGCAAGCACGCACGCACGCACGCACGCACGCACGAACACACACACACACACACACACACACACACACACACACACACACACACACACACACACACACACACATACACACAAACGTGTACACTCACATACAAACACAGCCAAATGCAGACACGCATATATGAGCACCAGAAACGTACGATGTATACGAACAAAACGTACGATGTACACGAACAAAACGTACGATGTATACGAACAAAACGTACGATGTATACGAACAAAACGTACGATGTACACGAACAAAACGTTAGCTGGGCAGAAAATCATGTACATATCAGTGTTTTGAATTGTAATACTGTATCGTGATAGTCTTTATTTATTGCACAAGCTGTAATATTATAAACAAACAGTCTGCTTTTCATAGGGCTACATCACGGTTTATCTGTTTAATTGTCCAATTAAAAACCAATAGCGGCACTATCGTTTAATTAATTGGGTCATCGTCTTGCTTACGGCGTTATACTCATTATACCAGTTTTACCCAACCGTGAAACCATTATTTGTTTTGCCTGATCGAATGCTTTTCCACTACCTTGAATAAATGTTGTATTTCCCACGTCGAACAATTAGGCACAACAGCAGATACAAGTCCCAGTCGAGCTGCCTGTGCACAATTAGCTGCCGCCGCGTCGCTACGGAAGTGTGCCAACGCTCCGGGGAGCAATATACGTCAATCCTCTCTTATTAATCGAATTGCCTTGTTTGCCTTTCGATGTATACGCGTCACTACGTCCAGCTTGCAATAATAACATTACATTCATTATGGTGTGTGGAGTTGGCGCATAATATGGCCGCCATTTATGCAATAAAGTCAACACATTAACACAGTTGCCTGTTGAGCGGCTGGCGTAGAGTGTGGCCGTCATTTCTTCTTCCACAGTGGTCCCTTGAGGGGCGGGGGCCACATCACTCTTGACACCATCCATCCATCCATCCATCCATCCATTCATCCATCCATCCATCCATCCATCCATCTTAATTTATATTTCTTCTGCTCCTTCTTCCACCCTCTTTCGTCTTCCGTCTTCACTTTGTCAGTCTCCCATCACTCATTCTCTCTATGTGTCCTGCCCATCGCAGTCTGCTTCCCGCTACCTTCATCCTACCCACTACCTTCATCCTCCCCACTACCTTCATCCTCCCCACTACCTTCATCCTCGCCACTACCTTCATCCTCCCCACTACCTTCATCCTCCCCACTACCTTCATCCTCCCCACTACCTTCATCCTCCCCACTACTTTCATCCTCCCCACGACCTTCATCTTCCCCACTACCTTCATCCTCCCCACTACCTTCATCTTCCCCACTACCTTCATCCTCCCCACTACCTTCATCCTCCCCACTACCTTCATCCTCCCCACTACCTTCATCCTCCCCACTACCTTCATCCTCCCCAATACCTTCATCCTCCTCACTACCTTCATCTTCCCCACTACCTTCATCCTCCCCACTACCTTCATCCTCCCCACTACCTTCATCCTCCCCACTACCTTCATCCTCCCCACTACCTTCATCCTCCCCACTACCTTCATCTTCCCCACTACCTTCATCCTCCCCACTACCTTCACCCTCCCCACTACCTTCATCCTCTCCACTACCTTCACCCTCCCCACTACCTTTGACGATGTCATAGTTTGTAGAGATGGTGTGGACGATGGCCCGTTATTCATGCAACAACATTACGACATTAAGGTGGCCGACCACCCTGACAACAAAGTGGCCGACCACCCTGACAACAAGGTGGCCGACCACCCTGACAACAAGGTGGCCGACCACCCTGACAACAAGGTGGCCGACCACCCTGACAACAAGGTGGCCGACCACCCTGACAACAAGGTGGCCGACCTGACATCAAGGTGGCCGACCTGACAACAAGGTGGCCGACCACCCTGACAACAAGGTGGCCGACATCAAGCTATCTGTGCATCGGTCTGACATCATTGTTAGAACAGCGACTAAATCAACATAACAATTATATTGTCGATTGAAACTACGTCCATAATACCAACAGTAAATTAAAACGATACATTTTATTGGAACGTTAATAAGAACCCAAACCATAATAAATTAAACGCTATACATGTGGCGTAGTAATACATGATAAAACGCCTACGCGAGCGAGCTTAAGTACTCGAGTAAGCTGATACTTGGCAGTAAAAACCTAATTTCCATTTGATGTGTTATTTACCGCGATGGTCGCGTCTACCTGAATCTGTTTGGCTAGGAGATCGTTCTATCCATATTTATGTCCATCGTAAATGAAAAGTCAAGCCGTGAAATTCCGAGACATTAAATAGACAGATAAATAGACATCGCATTACTAGCTCACCGAGATAGGATGGTATTGCCAGGAGAGTGGGTTAGAAATGAGGGTAATGTCATGTAAGTTAATTACACAGGAGGATACTGCTTGGCAGTTGTACTAGTTACACAGGAGGATACTGTTTGGCAGTTGTACTAGACTCACAGCGTTCCGCAAACCCTGGCCAGCGGGCCACATTTGGCCCGCGGACGGTTACAGTTGGCCTGCGAGACCCTCTCCAAAAGTAGGAAATATTGAAGAAAAAAACAAATTGGGAATATACATTTTTATTTGTTTATTTCATGTCTACTGTAGAATATAGAATCTAGACAAAATTAAATTAATGTGGAGTTGCGGCGTCAACCCATTTTCATGCTGGGCAGTTACTATCGTAGGAAACGCGTATTGAGTGTTATGTTATGGGGCACGATAGCGTACCTGTTAGAATGCCGAACTCTCAAGCGAGAGAACCCAGTTTCAAATCCCACTGCTGTCGCTTCGAACTTTTTTTGGTTGCCACAGTTCACTCAGCTGTATAAATGAGTACCTGGCAATACAGACAGTGGTGGATATATGAATTAATAGTCTTCGCGCAGTATTTGCAGCGTGGCTGAATGCTTCCCAGAGAAGTTGAAATGGCCTTGGAATGAACAGGTCTGCCAGGGGGTGAAGTGTAAAGCGCTTTGAGCAGTCCTAAGGACTGTATACCGCGCTATATAAGAACTTAGCTTTTTCTCTTTTTTTGTGCGCGTTTAATTAATTCTACGTTGCGTAGATAGTTGATCGTTATTAAATTTTATATTAGTTAGCCTTGATTTTATTTTGTATCGAAGGCATGCATTATTCGATTTCTAAATTACCGATGACATCGGTATATTACACAACGTTTCTTCCAAGAGCATGCATGGATTCTCGAATCATTAGTTTATTGAAATTAGAATAACTTTGCTTGTCAAATAGTGATACCAGCAATGACATTAATAATAATCATTTAATTGTAGAGCCCCACCAGTCGATTTTGCAGATAAATAAAATGCGCTCAACATTTATGTTACATTAAAATCGTCACTGCTGTACGCGTTTCGACTCCTTAGACCGTAGCGGCGTAGCTGTTTCAACCGTTCTAGCCCTTGTAACATCAACGTTGACTATATTGTTGTATTACAATAATTACAGTGTTGGTTTTGGCTCGAGGCGCGAATCATCTCAACGAAGAAACATCGCATCTGTCACTCCCTCAAAACCAAGTGCCGTTTGTTCATGCCGAAGTGTTCAAAAGGGCTTTCCAGTCTGGTGCCGATGTTATGTATGCGGGTTTTCCGAACAAAGAGAAAGTTGTCGAACACATTAGTAAACTGACGCTTTCAGTCGACCCGCGTGCTCGTCGCTGTGAGGATCTGAGTGGCGACGTCTTCAAGCAACTGTGGAGTAAGCTGCGAGCCTGCCCTGCTTGGTTGACGAGAGCACAGACAGAAGTGATATTGCTCAGCTGCTGATATCTGTGCGATACGTCGACAGCGGCGTTTCGGAAGAGATCCTGTGCCTTATTCAATTGAAAGGCACAACGCCAGCTGAGGAATTTGCAATGCATTACTGCAATTGGGGCAAAAGATCGAGTTGATACGGGACAACTTTGTTTCAATTTGCACGGATGGTGCCCCAAGTATGTTTGGTCGTCGAGCTAGACTCGTTACGAAGTTCGTTCAGCGAATCGGAAAGCCAAAACTGCTTTCTCATCACTGCATTATTCTTCAGCAAGTTATGTGTGCAAAAGGAGGCTGCGGCCTAATTTGTTGTTGAAATCGTGGAGCAGTTCTGCACACGCACTGCTTCGTCGCATCATCAGCTTTCTTGAAAAAATCGGTCGTCCTGTCGCTAAGCTGGACACTCAGTTTCAAATTCGGCTCTGCGTCCTGGCAGACATTTTTGGACACCTGAACAACCTGAACATGTTGCTCCAGGGACGGCAGAGACTGCTGTGTAATCTGTACGAATCAGAAAAAGGGATTTGACGGCAAGCTTTCTCTTTTCAAAGTTCGTGCATAGAGCGGCAACTTTCTGCATTTCCGGTTCACGAGATAAGTCTGCGGCGAAGACGAGGCGCGCACGGAAGATGCCAAACAGGTGCTTGGCGGTGTGTTGGACAGTCTGAAGACAGCCTTCAACGAGCGATTCGTCGACTTCGCATCTATCGATAATGTGTGTTGTTGTTGTTGTTTTGCCAGTCCATTTACCTACCAGCCTGACGTGTGTCACAAGTTGTCGCAGACGTTTGGAGTTGACGAAGCTGCGTTGCAGGAGGATTTCAACGATATCAAAATTGTGCTGGGCTTGAAAGAACAGTTTCTCGTTGCAAAAGACGACCTTGTGCTTTTCTGGGCGACCAAAGTGCTGGTCCGGTTTCTAGTGTTACGCGAGGCTACGCAAAAATTCCTCTTACCTTCCGGTAGCACGTGACGAATCATATCAAGAACTCACTTCGGTCACTTAAGCGTTCAGCTGGCAGAGCATAATCTGTGTGTTGTGGCATCAATCTGTGTTATGCTGACAGAGCATGATATGTGTGTTGTGTTGGCTGTCTGTGTTCAGATGACAAATCGTAATCTGTGTATTGTGGTGGCAGTCTGTAATCAGCTGACAAATCGTGATCTTTGTGTTGTGGTGGCAGTCTGTAATCAGCTGACAGAACAATATTTCTGTGGTATGGTGTCAGTCTTTGATCAATTGACAGAGAATGATATGGGTATTGTGTCGTCAGTCTCTGTTCAACTGATAAAACAAGATCTGTGTTGTGTGGTGTCAATCTGTGTTCAACTGACAGAGCCTGACCTGTGACAACCTGCCGTCAGCTGACACAGCATGATCTGTGTGTTGTGGCATCAATATGTGTTCAGCTGACAGAGCATGACCTGTGTATTGTAGCGTCAGTCTGTGTTCAGCTGACAGAGCATGACCTGTGTGTTGTGGCACCAATCTGTGTTCAGCTGACCTGTGTATTGTAGCGTCAGTCAGTGTTCAGCTGAGAGAGCATGAGCTGTGTGCTGTGGCATCAATCTGTGTTCAGCTGACCTGTGTATTGTAGCGTCAGTCTGTGTTCAGCTGAGAGAGCATGACCTGTGTGTTGTGGCATCAATCTGTGTTCAGCTGACCTGTGTATTGTAGCGTCAGTCTGTGTTCAGCTGAGAGAGAGCATGACCTGTGTGTTGTGGCATCAATCTGTGTTCAGCTGACCTGTGTATTGTAGCGTCAGTCTGTGTTCAGCTGAGAGAGCATGACCTGTGTGTTGTGGCATCAATCTGTGTTTGCTGACCTGTGTGTTGTAGCGCCAGTCTGTGATCAGCTGACAGAACATGATCTGTGTGTGGCTGCGATCAGCTAGCGTGTACATCATTATTAATGTTATGCTATGAATACGTCGTGTTTATGTAGGCGGAAGGGTTAATCAACGAAGAGGGTGGTTTAACCTACCTGCTGGTTGCAAGCGTTGTCGTCTATTTGCAGGGCGGGGCACGCACGGCGGCAATCCAGCATCGCTTTTGTCGAGTCGACGGCACTTCGTCGTCTGCCGTTCGCCTCATTTCGAGATTCGCTCGTCCTGTGCAGGTTACATTAATATTCAATCAGTTAGCCGACGGTATCGATCCAACAACGGTAGTACTGCCGCTGCACTGGAGGGATGTTAACACCTATGGGGATTGACGTAGACCAGCGTTCGTGGCATCTCCTCTCACATCGACACCCATGTGGAATAGCGTCGTCGTTGTGTAGTGCAGCTTAGAAAAAATCCTACAATGTAATTGTTACCAATGTGGTGTTTTCTATTGTTACAATCAATATATGCCCACATAGGCACGCGTATGATAGCACGCATTCGAAGTCTATGTTGAACATATTGATTTGGTGGCAGGCATATAGAAGACAAGGTGTTTTAGTTTCCATGAAGCATTATTCCATGAAGATTAACACGGCTAAACTTCGGAAACCCTCGATATTACAATACGTATGCACTGCCAATATGTTGGGAACGGTTAATTAATTATTAAACTGACACGGATTAATTATCGTACATGGGTTATTCCGTATTTTTGGGCACTTTTCATGTCACCAGCAACTAGGCTCTACATATGTTTTAACACAACACAAACTCGAAAAATCATTAAAAAAGGCCCACATCGTACATCCGTACACGTTTCATGTAGCCATATTTAAAGTGGTTTTCTAATAAGTTTGAAAAAAAATTTAACATATGGCATTTTAGGTCAACCACATAAAAACCGCCTATCTGGAGAACAATTAATAACATTCCCTAAATTCACTGCAGCACAAAAATGGTGGCAGTCTAAACCCACTATGAACTATAACAAATAGTAACGTGTCTTCTACATTCACGTGTCAATGATATCATGCACATCATATTTTATTTGTTCACATGTCCGCGCGTTTAAAACCACTACGCCACTCGTGTTATCATACAAGACGTTTAAAACCACTACGCCACTCGTGTTATCAAACAAGACGTTTAAGACCACTACGCCACTCGTCCAGTGTTATCAAACAAGACGTTTACGACGCATCTTATAATTTAAATGAGTACAAGAGATGACAACACACGAAATTGGTGGAAAATTGTCCAGCGGGAAAATCGTGTGCAGAGGTTGGCGTAAATAAAATAAATAAAAAAGTTTTCTTGGTAGTTAATCACTATTATGAAAAAACCATATATGTATCACTCGATTAAATGAAGCATGTGAATGATTATAAATTATATATTACGTTATAATATCAAGCTATGGAATAATGTACAATGTTTCTGGACGCGGATATGGCGTAGATGATTGGCAAATAAATAAAATATGCAGGTTGTCCACTTCGTCACAGTCCACTGCGTCACAATATAGCGATTTAAGGCTGAATATGTCCACCACGTCACATTAGGTGGCGCGACGGAGTGAACTGTGACCCAATGATACATTGAACATTATTTTAAAATGTGACATTATAAAGATACGTCATATTCATTTTCCACTCCGCCACGCTACAAGTTGTCCACCTGTAAAAAGATGCACCCTGAAGACATTATCATGATTAACTAAATGTATTGGTGTTGGTGTTTTCAATAAGCGAGAGACAATGTTGTCCTACAATTTTTTATTGGATAATATTGGTAATGATAGATCACGTTATTGATCGATTATTTGGCATGCAGCGGCTACAAATTTACACAATATTTCAATATTATCATCATATCATCACAAGATGAACGGAAAGTAGCCTGCATTCTAAGCTTCATGGCTACGAGACGTACGGACTTTTGAAAAATCTATGTGCTCCACAGAAACCATCCGAAATAAGATTTAACGACATCGTGAGAATCGAACATTTAGGCCAAAGACCAACCGAAATTTGCGAGCGTTTAAATTTTTTAAGCGTTATCAACATGAAGGCGAGGCTATGTCAGACTATGTCGCTGATCTCAGACAACTGTCTCTGCAGTGTGGATTTGGTGGTAGTTTAACCACCGCCCTCAGGGATCAGTTTGTATTTGGCCTCGGAAACGAACGTGTCCAACAGAGACTGTTGAAGGATACAAATGGAACGTTTGATACTGCCGTTGAGACTGTTGAAGGATACAAATGGAACGTTTGATGCTGCCGTTGAGACTGTTGAAGGATACAAATGGAACGTTTGATGCTGCCGTTGAGACTGTTGAAGGATACAAATGGAACGTTTGATACTGCCGTTGAGACTGTTGAAGGATACAAATGGAACGTTTGATGCTGCCGTTGAGACTGTTGAAGGATACAAATGGAACGTTTGATGCTGCCGTTGAGACTGTTGAAGGATACAAATGGAACGTTTGATACTGCCGTTGAGACTGTTGAAGGATACAAATGGAACGTTTGATGCTGCCGTTGAGACTGTTGAAGGATACAAATGGAACGTTTGATACTGCCGTTGAGACTGTTGAAGGATACAAATGGAACGTTTGATGCTGCCGTTGAGACTGTTGAAGGATACAAATGGAACGTTTGATGCTGCCGTTGAGACTGTTGAAGGATACAAATGGAACGTTTGATACTGCCGTTGAGACTGTTGAAGGATACAAATCGAACGTTTGATGCTGCCGTTGAGACTGTTGAAGGATACAAATGGAACGTTTGATGCTGCCGTTGAGACTGTTGAAGGATACAAATGGAACGTTTGATGTTGCCGTTGAGACTGCAAAATTGGATGAAACCTCATCGCGAGACACAGGCTAAGCTGCAGGCTAAGCGTTTGCCGAACAAGCGCCCTACTGGTATGATGTGCTACAGCTGCGGAGAGGATTAACATTCACCAGGTGAATGTAGATACAACCATTCTGTCTGCAACAAGTACCACAAGGTAGTCCATATTAGCCCGGCCTGCCGTTCAACACATACAAGATCGAAGGCTGGTGGCAGACAGCGACGAAACGTCCAAACACACCGAGAGTGAACACGAAGCGGATTCACAACTTCCAGAGACAAGAAATATGACGACGATGATTTCGCTATCGGCACTCTGCGTGCTTTGGACAAAAGTACAGATTCAATATGGGTGGAGCCTGAAGTGGAAGGGGAACCACTGAAAATGGAACTAGATACTGGTTACGCCTACTCTGTTCTTCCTTACGCTAACTACATGGAACGGTTCAGTGAGATCCCGATGAAGGACACTTCTGTGCGGACGAAGACCTATCTCAAGGCAAAATGTATCGTCCCTGACGAGAATACACCCACATTCTTCAAGGCAAGAAATGTACCGTATGCTTTAGGACTGAACGTTGATTCGGAACTGGATAGACTCGAACAGTCTGGAGTACTTTCCAAAGTGGAGTATAGTGAATAGGCAGCTTCCATTGTGCCAGTTGTTAAAGCTGATGGTAATGTTCGCATTTGCGGTGGCTTCAAGGTGATAGAAAATCCTGTACTTCAAGACGTCACGTACCCTCTTCCAAAGTTAGAGGATATCTTCACAAGGTTGGCTGGCTGAGAGCGTTTCACCAAGATTGACCTGATCTAGACATATCATCAAATGGAGGTAGAGGGAGGATCAAAGAAATATCTGACGGTGAACACACATAGAGAACTTTATCTATACAACAGATTACCGTTTGGCATCAAAACTACACCTGTTATCTGGCAACGAACAGTTGAGTAGGTATTACAACGTATTCCTCGTACAGAGGTCATACTTGATAATAATTGATATAATCGTCACTGGCAAGACAACAGCTGACCATCTGTCAAGGCTGGAAATGGTCCTGAAGAGACTGTATGAGAAGAATATACGTGTGAATGCTAGGAATTGTGCATTTTCCAGAACCGAATCAACTACTGTGGGCATGTGATCGACATAGATGGACTTCACAAGATGCCAGAAAAGACAAACGCCATTGTCAACCCGCCTGCATCGTCGAATGTGTCACAGTTGCGTTCATATCTTGGCCTCGTGAAATACGGAACTCGTGACTTCCGACCTTGTGTTGACACACTATGACCCAAGTTTGCAATTGAGAGTAGCCTGTGATGCATCGCCATATGGACTTGGCGTTGTGTTGTCACGTGTCATGCCTGACAACTCAAATAAACCAATTGCATTTGTTCACGTAGCCTGACGAAAGCTGAAAGGAACTATTCTCAAATAGATAAAGAAGCACTGGGCCTAGTGTGAGGTGTAACGAAATTTCACCAATATGTGTACGGCCGAAAGTTCACAATCGTGATAAATCACCAACCCCGGACTTCAATTCTTAGTCCGGAAAAATTAATTCCGGCGATGGCGGCAGCTAGAGTGCAACGTTACGCTCTGTACCTTGCCACCCTCGATTACTCCATTGAGTACAGAAATACAAGGAAGGATAACAATGCAGATGCCCTTTCCAGACTACCACTTGCTCTGAAAAGCATTGGTGGACTATGTGAATATTTTCTACATGGAACAGTTTGATCGCCTACCAGTAACCAGTGACATGGTGAAATCTGCAACTAGAAAGGATCCTGTGTTGAGTCAAATGCATGATGCAACCACGCAAGGTTGGCCTGAAACAGCTCTAGAAGGAGCACTACCACTGAAACACCTGCTGTGTTAATGAATGGAAGGAAACTGAAGACGCGACTTGATCTTGTGAAACCGAACACGAGACGAACTGTTGACAATCGCCAGGATAAGCAGCACTCTGGCTGTTAGAGAGCACAGGAGGATCAGAAGTGGACACGGGGAGCGGTAAATGCGAGAAATGGGCCATTATCATATCAGATGGCAGTCGCTCCGGATACCATCTGGAAACGCCATGTTGATCAGATTAGAGACTCCAACATGTTGGCAAGACTGTCGTTCCCTTCAACCAGTGCTACCCCTCCAGATGTCTCCGCAGCACCAACAGACGTTGAGACAACCCCAAGTTCCAGCAGTCCAGAAAAAACAACTGAAGCCTCCAGAAACAGCTGCATCTTCGGATCGCCAATTAAGTCGAACACAAGAACCCCTGGTTCATCGTTCCCTGTGTATGTGTCGCACACCACAACGGATGGATCTGTAAAACACTCAACTTCTTTTAATTCAGTCAGTGTGGTGGTTAGTGTTGTGATGGGGCATAATAATCCCCAAACCATCAAGGCCAGGGTGTTTGGTCACAGCTTGAGTGACCATCACTCTAGTTTAATTGCATGCTAAATTAGTGTTAAGTTAATTGATAGGGTTTAGTTATATGATAATTGTGGAATAACAAGACTACACACCAAGTTAGTTATTTCTGAACTTTTGTGTTGGACATTAGTAGTAGGTAAGTCTTTAAACAAAAAAAATACTTATACATGCGAGAGATGCGCCCGATCTTTCAGTTTACGCGCTCACCTGAACCCTGAGATAGGGTAAACTGTAATACAGCATAGCTTATTTATTGCTTTGATGTAGTGGCTTACCTACTACTGACATTGCTTCGAAGATCCATACATTTCAGGATTTAGCAGGGAGGAGTTGAAGTATATTGACTTCGTTATATTAATAATACCGCTTCCTTAATTAGGGCATACCTAAATACGAATTTCTCCCTGTTTGTACGTCGGACATGCGCATTGAAGAACAAATGGTGCGTTTCCGCCCTGCTCTTAGCAAGCACGTTGTCTGTTGGTATTTTGTGGTAAAACAACAGCACCTGCGTCGATCAATAAGTTAGCCTCAACCGTAAAAGGGTTTCCATTTGCTAGCGTCGCAGCCGCTCTCCTCGGGAATCTGGAGACGTAATTGATCTGCATGTCTTCTCCAGACTCGGCAATTTGTCAATCCGACGGTAAAAGACACTCGGTCCCATTATTTTGGTCTGAACTACTCAGGGCAGTCATTTGGGGATACCACCGAAGATGTTCATTACCCAGACTGAATCAGATAGAACTCACGCGGAGACAACGATACATCATGATGCTTTGGGGCATTACATTGAATAGCAGCAATGCTGTTTTAATGACAAATACTACTTATTTCGCTTATTAACATGTGTTAACTCATCTTTACAAGATTTAACAAGATTGCCATACCAAACAACAAGTTCCAGATGGCAAGTGGACAAGGAAGCCATTGGCTTATAGAGAGTCCAACAATTTTATCATCTATGTGTAGCCCGCCCTTATCAGATATCTGTCAATTCTATTTTTAAATATATTCACACTACTAGCATTAACACAATCATTTGGCAGTTGTTCCATTTATTTATCACCCTCTGTGAGAAAGAGTACTTTCTCATGTCCAACCTACACTGCTCCTTAACTAATGCTGCTTTGTGTCCTCTGGTTCTACTGCCTTCTTTAAGTTTGAAGAACATATTCCTATCAACACCCTCATAACCGTTCACTATTTTAAACACTTCTATTTGGTCTCCTCTTTGTCTCCTGGTCTCTGGTGTTGTCAAACCACATTGTAATAAGTGATTTTCGTAACTAAGGTCTCTCAATTCTGGAATCATTTTAGTTGCTCTTCGTTTCATTCTTTCTAGCTTGTCTATGTCCTTCTTACGATACGACCTCCATGCTTGAATACAATATTCCAAATGTGGTCTAACTATTGCTTTGTACAGGGGTACAATTAGCTGTTTCTCCGTATACTTGATAGTTCTCCTAATTAGCCCTATAATTTTATTTCCTTTCGAAGCAGCAATCCCATATTGCTCTGAAACTTTCATGTCAGCATTAAATGTTACACCTAAGGCCTTTTCTTTTGTGGTTCTACCTAGTACAGCATTCCCCATTTTATATTCTTCGTCCATGTTTCCATGTCCTATGTGTATGCATTTACACTTCCCAAAATTTAGTAACATTTGCCATTTTTCTGACCATTTAACTAATTTATCTAGGTCATCCTATAAACTTTGTTTATCTGTATTATTAGTAACCTTTCTGAATACTTTTGTGCCATCTGCAAATTTCAGTACTTTGCTACATATGCAATCTTCCAAATCATTTACATATATTAAAAACAGTATAGGGCCTAATACTGATCCCTGTGATACCCCACTCAAACATATTTCCAATTTGAAATCTCACCATCTACTATTACTCTCTGTCTTCTGTGTGTAAGCCACTTTTCTATCCAGTTGATTACATCATTGCCTATACCATGGGCTTTTAGTTTAAGTAACAATCTTTGATGTGACACTTTATCGAAAACTCGTCATCTACCCACTTTGTAATTTCTTCCAAAAAACACAAGAGATTGATTAACCTTTTAGGAACCCATGTTGATATGTATTTATTAATTTATGTTTTACAAGGAATTCCACCATGTGGTCTCTAATTAATGTTTCGAGTAATTTACATACAACTGATGTTAAACTCACTGGTCTGTAATTTTCTGGTTTGTTCCTCGATCCTTTCTTAAATAGCGGTGTAATGTTTGCCTCTTTCGATTCTGAAGGAACTATTCCTTCTTCTAGTGACAAGTTAAACACTTTAGCTAGTGGTGTACTAATTTGCTCAACAATTTCCTTAAGCAGTTTTGGTGGTATCCCATCAACTCCAGGTGATTTATTATCTTTCATCTTCTTAATTTTCTTTGCTATCATTTCAGGAGTTACAAATAACTGCCCCAACTGTTCTGATTTATTTTCCTCAAATTTAGTAAATGGAACTGGTAGTGAGCTGATCTCTTCTGTGGTAAAAACTGTGCTGAAATACACATTCAGGACCTCTGCCATCCGAAATTATGTTTTCACTTTTGTTTTCCAATGGTCCGACCTTATCTCAAACTTTGTGTTTACTCCTTACATAAGCATATAAACTTTTGCTGTAATTTTTTATATTATTGCCAATTTTTTTTCAAAGGTTCTTTTAGATTTTCTAATTTCAGTTGTAGCTAGGTTAAGTGCCTCTTTGTAGTTTCTGTAGTCTTCTACATTTCCAGTGTGTTTATTTTATTTTAGCATTTGTTTGTGAAAAATTTTCTAATAACCTGTTTGGACTTCCGTGCCATCACCCATGACTTGTCCTGCCTTCTCTGCTATATCCTCTATTTTTGCCCCTGGTAGGCATACTGTTAAGTCATCTCCTCTGTTTACAATTTTATCCACTTTCCTAATGATGGAATCCCCCATAAATACCCGGGCTTTCCTCGCCTTCCCATGTGATACTACATCAGCAAAGCTCCTTTCCTGTCGCACAGTATGCCCCCTTTCTCTTCTATCATCAACCCTTACTGTCTTACCACCTGGTAATCCCTCTCCATTCACCCGCTTACCTCTCTTTTGTTGCTTACTCTGCCTCCTCTCATCTTTCTTCTTCTGAACCACAGTCTTCCCCTTTTCTCTGCTCTTGTTATCCTCGACCATCCTGCCACCTGACAACCCCTCTTCACTCACTCGCTTATCTTCTTTTTGTTGCATATTTTTCCTTTTTCCATCTTTCTTCTTCTTACCAGCTTTCTCCCTCACATTGCCACTGCTCTCCTTGTTCTCACCACCTCTGCTCTCCTCGTTCTCACCGCCTCTGCTCTCCTCTGTCTCACCACCTCTGGTCTCATCATTCTCTCCACCTCTGCTCTATTCTTTATCACCCTGCCCTGTCATCATCAAAATCATATGCCTCAACTCATTTACCTGCTCCTGCAGATATTTCACTGTCATACATCCCCTACACACGAAATGAAAATCATCTGCCTGCACCCCTGCCCACGAATTTGTACACCCGGACTTTGCAAAGTCTACCCAGCTGTCGCAGCTAGAGCATGTCAAATTACGTTTCGCCTTTACTTGGCCTTTGCACGGCGCCATGTTAGAAATTCAATTTATATTTGCTTATAATCCGTTTATAATCAATTTATACTAGGTAGTCTTCACAAAGACTGTTTTTGTGTTGTAATACACTCTTTATGCTATTTTACTTATGTCTTAATTAAATTTACAACTACTGCCTCTGCAGAAATAATCACAATTCAGTACTCTAACATAATAATCAAATAACAAATTACGAACCAATGCAAATCCATTGATGTAACAGGCACCGGTTACAGTCTCCTGTGTGTGTTCACAGCGTGAATAGTTTGATTATAGTCGAAAGAAAATCCGTGGTTGTTACCTGTAGTCTGTTCCCTGGTGTGAAGTCTAATTAGAGTGTAATAGAAAGAGAACGAACGTCAGATGATGTTGACTGAATAATCAGTCAAGATATTTAGTCAGGATGAGGCAGTGCATTGTGCGCAACAAGTGTTTATAGTTTTTTGCAAGTCATCCTCAGATTTGATGGTATTTATCTTTCCTTGCACGTTTTTTATTACTATACGGCCGTCGTGCGACCAACAGTGCATTATCTTGTGTTGCCGCTTCAATGTTCGTGTCGTATACAATAGTTTAACTCGCCTCTGTATAAGGTCCTCAGAGATGAACATGTCAGGGCGTTGAACTCGTAGTACTTTTCTAGCTTTCACGACCGCTTCCTTGGGTTTGTAGTCTTTACATTGCAGGATGAGTTGGCATGAGTGATGTACATTGGTTAGTCCGTAAATAGCCAAGTATTCCAGACGTTCTTCAAAAGGAAATATATCACACACATTCACAGTGCGCCATACCATCCAGCGAGCAACGGCTTTGAGGAATGGGCTGTATAGACACTCAGGGCAGGTCTGAAGAAAAAAGCCTGGTCCAGAGCTGGAGACCAGGATGTATCGATTGCTCTTGTGTATCGTGCCTTGCACACTCGTGTACTAGACAAACAAACCACTCTCCGGGAGCATAAATAATAAAAAATAGTAATTAATGAATGCTACTGCTACTAGGAATTTTTATCCAGATTATAGCTGTTCTACAACAGGAAACAGTTAAATTACCAAATACTACATTGACACTGATATTAATGAAATCATTAAATACAATATTGATTATACTTCTGGGTTTCCCTCCTGCATTTATATACTAGAAGCCTGTCAACAACTTTTAGTTAGTAAATTAAGAGGTGGCAACTATTAGGATTTGAGCGTAAAAATTACGATATTTAGCCAAGCCTTACGCCATTACGCCTAACCCCCATTGATTACGCTTGTAGCTGGTTACGGTCTGTATTTTTGTATTAAATAATTAAAATCCAATAGCCCCTCTTGTTAATCGTAACTGCCGTCGGTCGGTATTCTTTTAACCCGGCAGGCCTTTTGCGCCATCCGATTAGCACAGGCGCCGTTGCCCGTTGCCAGGGTGGCGGAGTAAATAGCTTTACATGCGCTTTCAACCTATGGACCAAGCCAGGCGTATGTAATAGGTGGTGTAAGGATTAAATGCGCGGCGAGTAACGGAAGAGCTGACGCTGTGGCGTAACCTTGTCTGTGGGCGTAACCGATGTGCCTATGCTTGCACCCCTTCGCAATTTAATGAGATAGGTCTTTTTGAGTTGGCGCGCGAGATGCTCTCTTTGTCGCTGGATTATCGGGTTCGGATCGTGTTTTAATGAAGTTAGTTTTACCGTTATCGTCGTAGCTCAAGTATGGCGGAATTCCCGAACACGACCCCGCAGAAAGAAATTAAACGGAATCCCAGCAAAACAGAAATACAATGTGGAATATTCACATAAATGGCCAGTTCTTCAAAAGTCTAAGAAAAGTAGCAATCAGGTTTATTGTAAAACGTGTCGAGCCAATATTAACATTGGACACAGTGGATTGTACAACTGTCGGAAACACGTTGAATCAGCGTACAGGCCGCTGGCAAAGCATGTTTTAAGATCAATACTTTCTTTTCAAAATATACTGAATTTGCCATAATCAATGCGGAGACGCTGTTCACATCATTTCTTATAGAACATAACATTCCAATAGCAGTAAACGATCACACCAAACCTCTTTTTAAAAGAATACTTGTGAAGCCAGTGGCATTCCCAAGTGACAAAGGAGATATACTGCTGACAGAAGTAAGGTGTAAATAAATGGAAAATCACTAGGAAAATGCAGCAAAGAAGTTTCTGTCTGGCAACAAGGAACATCTGAATGTCGATAACTTCTACAACTCAGTCAGGAACTACTACCTGGTAGCATGTTCCTACATTATAAAGAAGTATCCTTATGACAATGAATTGTTGATCAATGCCTCAAGCATAGACATTGAGAGTTGCAGTTGCAGTTGCACCCTTCAGTTCACTCACATACTTCGCGGAGCGGTTTCCTTGCTTACTGCCTGTCGATGCCGATTATTCGGTATCAGGTGGAGCAGTTTCCAAAGGAGCTAGCATCTCAAAAAATTGATGCAGCATGGCATATCATTTCACAGTTGACAGATACAAATGGTGTCAAGACGTTTTCCATGCTAGCTAGTGTTGCCACCGGAATATTAGTCATAGTCCACAGTAATGATGAGTGTGAAAGGACATTCCGCATTGTCATGAAAAACAAACATAATTCCGGCCAACTTTGTCAACCAGGGTATTGATTGCTCTGGTAACACAGACAGTATCCATGTCAACATATGGGCAAGTGTGCTAGAAGCTGCAATATTCCAAAGACGTACTCAGAAAGACAAAAAGACAAACACTGCTAAGTTAGCAAACGATTAGCAAGGTATGTGTTTCATTCTTTGTGTGTTGCATACATTGCTGCTGACTGGCACATTAATACATGTGTATTATTCAGAGTGTAACAAATTGCATTTTAACCAATCTTCTCAGGGGTTGGGAGTGTATGTTGACCCTCCCTTATTACTAAATACACTGAACAATATATTCAGACATTTCGGATCATTTACCAATAATATACTAACTAAATTAGACAATACTACAAAGGAAGACAAGAAGTTAGAAACCAGAATATAATATAATGAACATACTATTGCTATATTCCAAATTATTATAGATGGAATATGCTGGAATAGAATTTACACATGTAAAGATCATGAAGAAGGTTATATAATATTTCATAATGAAATTTTCCTTGCATATAATAAAGCATTTCCCTTAGTCCAAAACATATAAGGAGATGGAAACATAACCCATGGTCTGTTTGAATTGCAAACTATCTACCATAGGCATAGATGTGGAGTTGTGTGACCCCAAATAAAATTGCAAGGCCCTGTCGCTCGATCAGCTGACAGAGCATGACCTGTGTGTTTGTGGTGTCCGTCTGTAATCAGCTGACAAAGCATGATCTGTGTGTTGTGGCGTTAGTCTGTGTTCAGCTGACAGAGCATGATCTGTGTGCTGTGGTGTCAGCCTGTGATCAGCTGACAGAGCATGATCTGTGTGTTGTTGCGGCAGTCTTTGATCAGCTGCCAGAGAACGATATATATGCGTTGTGGTGTTAGCTTGTGATCAGCTGACAGAAAGTGATCTGTATGTTGTGGTGTCAGTATGTGATCAAATAGTGTGTGCAGTATTATTTATGCTGTGCTGTTAATAAGTCATGTTTATGTAGAGAACCGAAGGAAGTTTAACTGCCTTGGCCCGACTGACGGTCATAGGCCTGACAACGTCGCTGTCACTCATTTTCCTTTTGAACAAACGTGAGCTAAAGATAACAGAAGGTTTAATCAACGAAGAGGGTGGTTCAGCCTACCTGCAGGATGCAAACGCTGTCTATTAGAAGGCGGGGCACGTACGGCGGCAATCCAGCATCGATGCTGTCGAGTCGACTTCACTTTGTCGTCTGCCGTTCGCTTTAATTGGACATATGCTCGCCATGCGCAGGTTACATTAATATTCTATCAGTCAACCGACGGTATCGATCTACAACGGCGGTATCGATCCAACAACGGCGGTACTGCCGCTGCACTCTTGTGGGACATTGAATACCTATGAGGGACTGACGAAGACCAACATTCGTGGCATCCCCTCTCACGTCGACACACCGATTGAATAGCTTCAACGTTGTGTAGTGCAGCTTAGAAAATCCAAGACTTTAATTCTTACCAATGGGGTGTTTTCTGTTGTTGCCATCAAGATACGTTACCTATACTATGCGTATAATACCATATACCATGCGTATAATAGCACGTATACATCTATGTTGAGCATATTGATTCGATGGCAGACATATAGAAAACAAAGTGTTTTGAGCTCCATTAAGCATTATTCGCACAACCAGATTAATCTTCGGAAACCCTCGATATTACAATACGCACTGCCAGTATTTTGGGAATGGTTAATTTCCGCAGTAGGCCTTTTGGGTAATTAAAAATGGTAACGCAGGTTGACATTATGTACTTCACTCCTGTTTGGTTTAGGCCTAGCTGAATTCCTGTCGCTATACCTACTCATTGGAGTGTATCAGTGGACCAAGTAGGCGACGTCAGTCTGCCGCATGTCAAACCGATACAAAGTATTACAACCCGTCCCACTGCGAAATCTGGACGTTCAGTTAATAAATGTATTCCACAGCCTTATGCGGTGCGAGTGACGTCACCTTGAGTCGCACGCACGCACGCACGCACGCACGCACGCACGCACGCACGCACGCACGCACGCACGCACGCACGCCGCAAGCACGCACCCAACCACCCATCTACCCACCCCACCCCTACCACACACACACAAACACACACACACACACGCACGCACGCACGCACGCACGCACGCACGCACGCACGCACGCACGCACGCACGCACGCACGCACGCACGCACACACACACACACACACACACACACACACACACACACACACACACATCACACCACACGCACGCACCCGCACGCACGCACGCACGCACGCACGCACGCACGCACACACACATGGTGTGAGACCATGCCAGCGCTATAGTAGTGCTCTTCAATCTGTCAAACTTTGGCATAATACATAAATACGCTATCCACAATGATGGACTAAGCTATTCTGACAGTACGTGGAAGCGAAACACAGTACACAATTAAGGTATGAACTGTCTGCGATTGGAGTAAGCTGGAATTTCTGCTGTGCGGGGACCGTTCAGTTGACCGTGAACGTCAGTGTAGTGATTGCTTGGGCGTGTACCTAAACAAGAACCTGTTAGACAACAATGACCGGTGCTCGCGGTGAATATTCTGGCCGTACTGGACTGTAACCAGGGTACAGGGTCCAACCCAGCAACCAACGCAACGCAGCGACCAACTCAACTACAACAATAAACACTCTTATTGTCCAGTGCAACAGCAGACAGCGACCGTCCATCGCCACTGTCGACCACGAGTCGTTCGCGAGGATCGTCGTCGGCAGCGAAAGAGTTAGATTTCTCTGCCGGACTATTTGAGGCATATACATAACATCGCAGGTTATCATATGGTGAATAATTATATAAAAAATAAAAAGGGTGGTGGCCTGGCAGTCTGCATATAAGCTTCGCTTCTTTGCAAACGTAGAGAAGATTTAGACAAAAGTAATGTAGACATAGAGTGTGTTTTTATTGAACTGGACAAGGTTAAACTTAATTTTAACAGGAACATCATTATATGAGTTGCATACAGGCCGTCAGAAAAAGACATAAATGTATTTACAACAGTCTTGCATACTATCTTAAAGACTATTCAAAAAGAGAACTGCTTATATTATATAATGAGTGATTTCAACATCAATCTACTAAGTGTTGACAAACATGTACCTAGCTCCAAATTTCTTGAATGTATGTATACTATGTCATATATCCCTTTAATTAGCAAACCGACTAGATTAATTGTACATATGCCACACTTATTGACAACATTCTTACTAATAACATAACTATTGATAGCGCAGAAACTTGTTCCGATATATTATATTCAGTGTATCAGATCATATTCCTGTGTTCTACATTGATAATAATCGTTGTTTAACACATGTAAACCCAACATACATAACTAAAATACCCTATGCCGACCAGAACATAGCAAGGTTTACAACAAGTATATTTAAAGCCGATTGGTCTAAAGTTAATTCTGAGCGTGACGACCCAAATAACGCATATGCTTCCTTCTATTCAGAGTTTGGTAAGCATTATTCTAACTGCTTTCCTGAAGTAAAGGTTAAACTAAAATACAGTAATAGAAAGCCGTGGCTTACAGATGGTGTGAAGACATCCATAAAATAAAAAATTATTTATTTGTTTAATATAAAAAGAAATCATCTACCTTTACTAATAAAACCAATTATAAGGTATATCGCAATAAGCCTAGCTCAATTGTAAATATAGCTGAAAGAAATCGTTATCAACATTTGTTAAGGCAAAACCAGTCGAATCTTTTTAAATCATGGAAACTCATTAAACAAATTATTGATAACAATAAGAAGTCTGCCAACCACCGAAGATGACTATTAATAATCAGTTAACCGATAAAAGGTAATTGCCGAATACGTTAGTAATTATTATGTTAATACTGGATCATTATTGGCTGAAAAGATCAGCCCAAATTGTATTGACCCATCAATGTATATTAAGAATCGAAACTTTCATACAATATTTATCTCACCTGTTGGAGAGGATGAAGGAGAAACCATAATTAAAGCTAATTAAATTAAATTAAATTAAAACTAAAAATATTAAGTCCTGGTTGGGACTTAATAATTCCACGTATAGTTAAATTAACATATCATGCTTTCATACTTCCCTTAACACATATTATCAACTTATCATTAGCTAAAGGTATTTTCCAAGACGACATGAAAGTTGCAACAAAAGTTATCCAGATATAGAAAGGGGGTAACAAGACAATAGTAAATAATTTCCGTCCGATATCGATTCTGCCAGTTTTCTAGTTCTAGTTCTAGAACGATTACTGTACAATAGATTAACGATGTTTATAAACAAACATAATATTATATGATTACCAATACCAGTACCAAGAAGTATTCTGCAAGCATCGCTGTAGTGCAACTAGTCGACGAAACTGCTACATATATAAATAACGCTGATTACGTACTGGGAGTTTTTCTTGACTTCAGTAAAGCTTTCGACACAGTTGATCATAAAATATTACTTAATAAACTAGACCATTATGGTATTAGAGGAAAAGTGCTTGCCTGGCTTGAAAGTTATTTGTCTAATAGAAGGCAGTATGTTTTATTGAACGGAATAAAATCGCACTTCCAGCCTATATGCTGTGGAGTTCCACAGGGATCAACAATAAGGCCACTATTATTCTTGATTTATATTAATGATATTGTTAACGTATCAAGTATCCTCTTTCCTACTGTATTTGCAGATGATGCAAATGTTTTTGTCAATGGCAAAATGTTGATGAGTTGGAAACTGTTATGAATCAAGAACTCAAGACATTAGTTATTTGGTTAAGCAGTAATAAACTATCTTTAAATATCAGTAAAACACATTTTATTGCATTCAAGTCAGTGAATAAAAAGGTGTCAAATCCAACTAATATCTTTATTGACTGCCTACACATTACCCAGGTAGAAAGCACAAAGTTCCTATGAATTATAACAGATTCTATGTCCAGGTCTTTTCATATACAGTACATTAAAAGTAAAATAGCTAAAGCTGTTGGGGTTATAAGTAAAGCTAGAAAAACGCTGAGTAGATCATCCCTTGTGACATTATACTATACCTTTATGTAGTCCCCTTGTGACATTATACTATACCGTTATGTAGTCGTATCTAACGTATTGTATTGAAGTGTGGGGAGGAGCATGTAACACATATTTTAGTTCTTAAATCAAATCACAAAAGTATGGGATTCGTTTAATTATGTCAGCTCCATGCAGAGCGCACACAGACCAACTCTTTAAGAACCTACGAATACACGGTTCTTCTGTTTATGTATAAAATTGTCAAGAATATGTTTCCGTCGGTTATGACAAGTATGTTTAATAGAAATGATGAAATCCACAAAAACAGGACACGCCATGCTGAGCTACTGCATGTACCGATTTCAAAATCCAACGCAGTATACAAAACTATTAGACACTGTGGTGTTAAACTATGGAATCACATGGTAAAAACAATGGATTTTACCTATGCATTTGTAACATTTAAATCTCAACTCAAGAGATTTTTGTTAGTAAATAATATTAGTATCGTATATAATTAACATTCATTGTTGCAATCGTAATGCGTGTATTTATGAGAATAGTATTGCTGTGATTTATGTTTCTGCTATTCTTCAACTGCACAAACTTTTTGTTAATTTTTTTCTACTTGCATGGCTTTATAATACTATATGTATTACATGTATTGAGAGGGAACATCAGCCATTTGTGGCTTTAAACCCTCATTATAAGAACTATGACAATGTTTGTATGTATCGTATCATTGTACGTATTGTACCACAGTTTCTATAATAAATCATCACAATCACCATCATCATAACCACCACCACCGCCGCCGCCACCACCACCACCGCCACCACCACCACCACCGCCGCCGCCGCCTTCACCGCTACCGCCACCGCCACCGCCACCACCACCAGAACAACCACCACCACCACCACCACCACCGCCGCCGCCGCCGCCGCCGCCGCCGCCGCCGCCGCCGCCGCCGCCGCCGCCGCCACCGCCACCGCCACCACCACAACCATCACCCCCACCACCACCACCACCACCACCAACATCACCACCACCCCCACAAACACCACCACCACACCACCACCACCACCACCACCACCACCACCACCACCACCACCACCACCACCAACATCACCACCATCACCCCCACCACCACCACCACCACCACCACCACCACCACCACCACCACCACCAACATCACCACCATCACCCCCACCACCACCACCACCACCACCACCCCCACAAACACCACCACCATCACCCCCACCACCACCACCACCACCAACATCACCACCACCCCCACAAACACCATCACCACCACCACCACCACCACCACCACCACCACTATAAGTCCACTATACCACGCATCCATTTTTTATCAAACAAGACGTTTACGGTGCATCTTATAATTTAAATGAGTACAGGAGATGGCAGCACACGAAGTTGGCGGACAATTTTCCAGCAGAAGAATCGTATGCAGAATTTGGCGTAAATAAAATGAATTAAAAAAATGTTGTGTTGCAGTTAATAACTGTTAGGGAAAAGCCAAATATGTATACTCTGTCACGCCAATGAATAAAAGCATGTGAATGATTATATATTATATATTACTTTAAAATGTGAAGTTATGGAATAATATATACAATGTTTCTGGGCGATGATGTGGCGTAGATGATTGGAAAATAAATAAAATATGCAGCTTGTCCACCTCACCACAGTCCACTACGTCACAATATAGCGATTTATGGGTGTATATGTCCGTTACGTCACATTACATGGCGCGACGGAGTGGACCATGGCCCAGTGATACACTATATATTATTTCATAATGTGACATTATAAAGACATGTCACGTGTATTCTCCACTCTGTCACGCTACACACACGCACGCACGCACGCACGCACGCACGCACGCACGCACGCACGCACGCACGCACGCACGCACGCACGCACGCACGCACGCACGCACACACACACACACACACACACACACACACACACACACACACACACACATGCACACATATCATAGTTAACTAAATGTATTGCTATTGTTTTTTTATGCGCGAGAGACAATGTTTCCTGATAATTTTTAAAATGGATGATACTGGAAAGATCACATTATTGATCGACTATGTGTAAAATTTGGCACACAGCAGTTTAGAATTTAGACACTATTTCAATATCATCATTACAACATATGTAATACATACACCAGCTCCTGTAAAGAAATAACACACATATTTATCATATTTCTTACCTTTAAAATATTGACAGCACAACAATCTCTGCGAACTATTAGAAAATGAACCAAAACGGCTGTGACGGAGTTGACAGATTGGCCTAAATTGATCTACGATCATCATTGTGCTGCTGGTTTTGTAGCTTGAAGGGTAGCTCTTTGCTCTAAACCACATACCCTCCAAATAACGTATATATGTTATTTTGTTATAAACGCTAGCCAATTTAAGAAACAATCAACCCGACGTAAATTCAAATGACCTGTTTATATGCCTCACAATATTGATTAACGGGTATCCAGTTAGAAAGATGAAACACCAACCATGGATAAGATGGTAACCACTATGTTTCCTGAAGGTAATATTTAGAATTCGACAGATGGCACCTGCGTCAACAAATAAGGTAGTGGGTAGACCTATTTGTGACGCTTACCCAATATAGTATATTTTTTATTATTGATAACAAACTAATATTTTTTTTATAAACGCTTGACGTGCAGCGATCATACAACACGCATTCTATATTCTTTCTTAAATAATTGTTGTCAATTTAAAAATCTCAACCAGAAGTGAATTCAAAATGGTATGTTTATAGGGGAGGAGAGGGCTAGTTGTAACAAAATTGATACGTTTTGCCTTAACTCCATGAACGTTTGGGGAATACAGGACACGGCAACATTTTTTTTAACTGATAAATCTCACCACAAATGATTTGTATGAAGTACCTGTATTGAAACTAAGGAAATTTCATCATTAAAATTTTTGTCTTCAAATATTTAAGTGCGGGAGGGGGTAATAATGGAAAAAAAATCGTAAAAATAACAAAAGTTTAAATGAATAGAAAACTGAAACCCTTAGGTTAATTTAAAGTACTCAAATGTTTCTAACTAGGTAATGAAATATTCTAACTTTCTATGCATGGCCATTTGCATATGTTATATAGATTTTTTGGGAAATATTTTTTTGAAATTGTTATTTTGATCCTCAAAATGTTCACATTCAAACCCCCCCAGTATATAATCCAGATGACTGATCATTATTTCAATGCACAGGAATGTAGATATTTGTGGCATTATTACTGTGTGTAAAGTTGGTATGCATCAGTTGGTTAGTTTTTGAGTTCTATTCACTTTTACCAGAAAAATAGTGATAACTGAGAAAACGGCACTCAAAGTATGAACTAAGTAATTTTAATGTGTTGCACACATTAGATCTTGCAAATAAGCATCCATATAGTAGCCTTACCATCTATATACAATATATGTATGTTTATAACAGTAATAGTTAATTAATAGTGACACAATTATATCATAGTTTACCCCTACCCCCATAATCGATAATGCAAGTAATCATAGCCGACGCACCACTTCAGGCAGTTTTCACATATAATTCACAATAAATAGGTTGTGACATGATACCTACATCAAACATGCGTACTGAATGCATGTAACAGGCAATATAGATAGGTTATCATGAAAAGAATCCTGTTCAGAGGGTTATGTTACCTAAGAAAGCATCATTTCATTTTTGCAAATGTAGCATATGTGCGTCCATGTACAATCGTGACACGTCAGTAAGTTATCATCAACTATTAGTTTGTTTTCCCAAGTACTAAATGTTGCAAATAAACAACAAAATAATAGTCTTAATATCCATGCATAATATATGAATGTCCATTAACAGTGACAATTATATCATGTCTTCCCACCCCTCCCATACACATATAATGCAAAGAATCATCGAGGATGCATCAGTTCAGATAGTTTCCATATATAATTGCACTGCACAGGTTGTGACTTCAGACATCCATGAAACATGAAAATTTACTGCATATAACACACCACAGACTTGCTTGCTTCAAGTCAGTATAGCCTATAGGGTATAATGTGTAGACTACAGAAACAAGTTTTATAAGAATATCCCCGTAATCAGCCTAGGTACCACTTCACTGAGGCATTTTATAAATGCAGCAGGCGTATGTGTGTTCATATACAATCATCATATCTTCGATGATACGTCAGTCAATCATCACTAACTCTGAAATTCTTGCTATATATAACATAGCATCCATATTCGTCATATAGCACGGTGTGATGCATAACAAGTTAAGTCCTGATCTGCTTCTGCAAAGTTTCATTCGCCGTCGATTACGGCTGCAAAATCGACTTTCTTCGCCGACCATCGATGTGCAGCATTGTATTCCCTCAGTCGCTTCCGTACAAGTTTCGGTTTCTTCGGCGGCATCTCGATTAAACTATCTATTTCACTCAAAATATCGTTCGCCGACTAGCTATCAAAAATTCTCCGTAGCAACAACTCCGAATTATGTTAACAGGAAACTAAACAACGCATAGCATCGTGGGATTGATTTGCCTCGTTTTGAGAAAAAACGCGTCATAAAACGGCAGCAAGGATGTTCCGCGCCTCGTTTTCAGAAAAAAAACGCGTCATAAAACCGCGAGAAGGAGGCTGAACGACCCCCCGAATTTGCTTTCGGCCAGTTCCGTGTCTCATTTGCATATGTTCAATGTTAAATAAGGAGATCGTCGGGAATTTGGACCAGGTTTCAACGCGGGAAAATTCTACTTTGGAAGAAAGGGGCGTGACTACCAACATAACTGACAAATAGCCAAGAAGACGGCGGTTTTTCTGATACCAAACAAAATGGCGTACGGTGAACGAACATGGTCGTTGTCAAGGCACAAACATGGACTACTTTTAGCGTGTTTCATCGATTCACATTTTTATTGTCATTTCACATTTGATGGGCCATCTAAGTTAGTGCTAAAATAGTGACTTAGCGGTGAGTAACTGTTAAAAAACGATCTTTGT